>JAEIFJ010000643.1:0-16862 GCA_018903435.1 Leucophenga varia
GCTACAGCACGGCTCGAGCTACAGCTGCAGCAGCTGCTGTCGAGGCTGTGGCAGGAAGTGGCCCCCATAAGTATGCAACAGCAACAGCAAGAGCAACAGCAGCTGCAGCAACTGCGGCCACTTCCGTTGATTCAGCTTTCCCCCATTTGGCTATAGCCAAAGATTAAATTTCAGCTGTAAAACAACAAGCAGCAAACAGGGCAACGACAACGACAATTGCCGAATAGATGGATAGAAAGATACCTCGGACTAGCCCAAAGGCATTAAAGGTGAGTCTATGTACGAGTGTGTGTGTGTGAGTGTGTCGCATTGTCTGCGAGATAAAACAGCCTTATTAGCACTTTAAGCCCATAAAGGCGGAAACGGAAATGGTCAACAAAAGCGCCATTATTGTTTTGCGCCATGTTGTTTGCGCTGTCTGTTGTTGATAGCGTAACGTGTCGTCCTTCCTCACTCCCCATACCGCTTCTCACACTCTCAGCCTTTTTGCACATTGCACACGCTGCAGGCCAAATGCAAAAACCTCTCGAAGCCAAAAGCAACCCTCCAGCCCCGACCCCCTTCTTTTGTATTCCGTAGAAAACTCACCCGTTTGTCGTTTTTATACCACGTTAACGTTGCCAACGGATTGCCGCCTGATGAAACACAAAGCAGTTTTTGCACCGAACCAGCTGGTATAATTTGTCCTTCCATATAGCCCGAAATTAATGGCGGCGAGGGTGGATCTGCAAAAAGATAGAGAGCGCGAGAGAGAGAGAAAAATGGACGTTAGTCAAGCAGTTGGAAAAAAGAAAACAAAGAAAAGCCCCCCTACAGAAGAAATGTTGGCCCAGAAACTTAGCCACAAGCCACAAGCAAATTATGGCCTACAATTTGGCCAACAACAAATTGCCAGCTTGCAACAACAGCGACAACAACAACAACCAGTAAAAGAAGAGGACCAACCACCGCGTTGCTTGAACAATAAAAATTAAAATTATTTAATTTGCCGCGCATAAAGTAAGAAAGAAAAGCGTATCTAAAGGGGCGTCCCTTGGGCTACCGCATGGCCACATAAGACACCACGACGTCCTTGAATATATTTCTAAATTTCTAACCGGCCATGAGGCAGCCACTGATAAAAGCACTGCCTACACTGTGAGAAATATTAGTATATCATACAATTTAATTAAGTGAATTATGCAATTCAAAAGAAATAGATTGAATAATATTTAATGAACTTTTTTAATTTTTACAAGTTTTTCGGCAAGGTTTTTGGAATATAATAAGTACTTCTTGCTCATTATGTTATATTTCCATTTGAGTTAACAGTCCACATAACTGTTTCTCGCTGTGTAGACAAACCCAGTGCTCCAGCACACTTCAACCGGCAGCTGCAGCATGTCAGCACAAAGAGCACGGGCCAACGGGCGCTGTCATAGTCCGCTCAGCGGCAAAGAGGGCGGGAGGGAGCTGGTTAAGGGGGGAAGGAGTAAAAGGGGACTGCGGCGTAGATACGCTCATTACCCCCAAGGCCTGTTAGTCATTTTCAGCGGCAGTATGGGTAATAAATGTAAATCTCACAGTCGGGTTTCGCCATGGCCCATGGCCGGGCCCGTTCCCGATGCTCGTGTTGCTGCTGCTGATGCTGGTCAGAAAAATTAATTAGCGCTGCAGGAGAGCGCATAAAAGGACGCGTGGACAAACCAGCCAGGGCCACCAGCAGGGGCCTTCAAGTGTGCAAACAAACACACACACGCGCAGTGACATAAAGCGAACGAGAGAAAGCATGAGGGGGATGAAGGAGGAGGGAGTGAGAGTACTTTTAGCTGCTGGTGGATAAGTCAAAGCCGAAACTAGCGCTGGCGCAATTATTAATAAGCCTTGTGTGCCAGGACATATTGCCTGTTATCGACAGAGAGTAGCAGCAGAAGAAGGGACAAGGAAGAAGCAAGAAGGTTGGGGTTCGGGCTGACTACGCTGTCAGTCATTTCAGATGCGATGCCAGCCGGGCTGCCCGCACTTATAATTGAGGCAAATGAAGATTGACATCGAACATGGCATAATGGAGTTTCAAGACACTTTTCTCTGTTACGTGGCAAACAACAGACCCGACTGACTTCCCACTCCCCCCCTCCCGTCCTCCCCCCCCCCTAACCACCACCATTTAACCACTTGGACACCCCCCCCCTCCCTTGGCAAATTGAACTTCTATTTGTCCATTGCAAACTTTTCAGATAGAGAAAGAGAGTCATATAGAAAATATATGATAGATTTCTTCCCAAACAAAATCAGTACAAAGTGATCCTTACACAACCTTTTAATATAAATATAAACACATACAATTTTCTAAGACTCACATACACGACATTCACGAACTGTATACATAATTCCTCCTAACAATTCTTGCTATTAACACCAACGATTTGCATTAACATAAAATTTTTAAAGACATCCACAGCCTATAAAAGAAATTCTTCGGCTGAGTTTACCATTTCTTGTACCATAACTCTGAAGACAATCAAAGATTTTGGCACCACTAACGATGCGACCGAAGCCAACACGAGTACCGTTACAAACTTTTAGTGGTCGATATGATATGGAGAAGGTAAATGAATACCCAACACCCTTGGTATAATCCTTTCGAAAAGATAGAACACAATCCGATTTGCCATGATCGATAGCTCTGTCATCATATTCCATACACTTATCACATAAAGCGGACTTCGATGACACTGGCATTTTTACATCAAGCCAAAGAAACGGAAATAGTCGTCTGACATCAAAATGCCTATGTTTATGGGTATAGCAATATTTCACAATTTCCATGACGACAACTGGTGCTGCCTCCGTGTACAGTTCGGTACAATACGCCCTAAAGGCCGTGAGTCCTCTAGATATATGTCGAAATAAACTAGTGGCCGAAAAAAGAAGCCAACGTTCTTGATTTGTCTTCGGCATTTGTATATTTAAGCCCTTGTATTTGGCCAGTATTCTCGGATGGATCTTCAGCCGTTTCGTTGTTCTGTCTCTTTTAGTTGCCTTTAAATTATGCCCCGTACCGATATCGCTGAGAACATCGAGAAAACGTTTACCATATTCCAAATTTTTAATCTCTATTTGTTCCAATCTGCGTAAGGCCATTGGTATCTGTGTCCTCGTGTATACTTTATCGTATCTAAATGGAATTACTTCGCCATGTGTACGCGTGATGGAGCCCAGAGCGATCAACAGTTGCATGTTCTTCTTAACGCATTCTCGGAAAGTTTTGGCACTTCTTCGCAGAGTTGTAACGTTGTTGCTTAATCTCGGTGGATCCATATTAATTTCTTTACGTGCTTCGGCTATACTTTGCTGGAGGACTTCCCATGTCTCCTCATGGGTACCAGGTATGATTCGTATGATCCTTTTTTACACGCTTCTTTGCGGGCTTGGGTATGACAGAGGACATCCTAAACTCAGACGTTTTCCGTGATGTATCCCACTCCTTCCGTAGTTCGTTAGCCATGATAGACATTTTCTTTCGAAACTCGTCCACCTTTTCCTCTTCGGTCATATTGTCGAGTGAGTCCACCTCCGAGTTACATTGTGGAAACACAGTCATTGCGAATTTATTTACACAATACAAAAATCAAAAAACCAAAATTTTTTTAAAAAAAAACCGGAAATAACGTACACAAAATACTAATACAACTACCTCGAAGTTCGGATGGAATCTGATCGGAAAACATGTTTTCTATGAGGTGCTTAGATTTAAAAAGTAGATTCGACATTTATTATAGCTATATAATTATAAATCCAATTTGGGAATTATTTGTAGCCTAGCAGATTGTATATTCATTCATTTTGCAACGCATAAAGTAGAATATATATATTCTGAATAAGCATCACCAGATAAGTCGATCAAACCATCTCTGTCTGCCCATAATTTATCAGGAAGAATCAAAGTAAGACAATATTTTGTAAATATTCAATATAATTTTATTCAGCCCAGTTATATATAACTAGTATTGGAAAAATCGCATGAGATATACATCTTTTCGCATGCCGAAAGTAACCTGTTTTATTACTTTTTTTGTATGTATCAATACTGGATCTGAAATAAAAGAGGTTTGTCAAACCGTACCACATCCCAGGAAAAATTTGCATGCGTTATGAAAAAATATCAATTTACTGACATACGTAAAATTTAAAAAAAAATAATAAAAAAATCTCTACTGCGCTTCAAGTTTTACCTCTCTTGCACATACACGACCGGTTAACTTATTTCTAACTAACAATACTTCCTAATAAAACTAACAATTTGCATTAACATAAAATTTTTAAAGACATCCACAGCCTATAAACGTAATTTCACGGCTAAGTTTACCATTTTTTGTTCCATAACTTTGAAGACAATCAAAGATTTTAGAACCACTAACAATGCGTCCGAAACCAATACGATTACCGTTACAAACTTTTAGTGGACGAAATGATATGGAGAAGGTAAACGAATGCCCAACACCCTTGGTACAATCCTTTCGAAATGACAGTACACAATCTGATTTTCCATGATCGACAATTTTGCTATCAAATTCCATGCAAGTATTACATAAAGAGGAGCTCGATAACACAGGCATTTTTACGTCAAGCCAAAGAAACGGAAATAGTCGTCTGACTACGAAGTGCTTATGATTATGAGCATAACAATATTTCACAACTTCCATGACAACAGCTGGTGCCGCCTCTGTGTACAGTTCGGCTACAATACGCCCTAAAGGCCGTGAGTCCTTTAGATAAATATCGAAATAAACTAGTGGCCGAAAAAGAAGCCAACGTTCTTGATTTGTCTTCGGCATTTTTATATTAAAGCCCTTGTATTTGGCCAGTGTTCTCGGATGGATCTTCAGCCGTTTCGCTGTTCTGTCTCTTTTAGTTGCCTTTAAATTACGCCCCGTATCGATATCGCTGACAACATCGAGAAAACGTTTACCATATTCCAAATTTTTAATCTCTATTTGATCCAATCTGCGTAGGGCCACTGGTATCTGTGTACTCGTGTATACCTTTTCGTATCTAAATGGCACCTCATCGCCATGTGTACGTATGATCATAGCCCTGAGAGATCAGCATTTGCATATTCTTCTTAACGCGTTCTCCGAAAGTTTTGGCATTTATTCTCAGAATAGTCAGACGATTGCTAATAAGTGGACTTAACCTCGGTGGATCCATATTGATTTCTTTTCGTGCTTCGTTTATACTTTTCTGGAGGAATTCCCATGTCTCCTCATGGGTACCGGGTATGATTGGTATGACCCTTTTTACATCACTTCTTCACAGGCTTGGGTATGACAGAGGACATCCTAAACTCAGACGTTTTCCGTGATGTATCCCACTCCTTCCGTAGTTCGTTAGCCATGATAGACATTTTCTTTCGAAACTCGTCCACCTTTTCCTCTTCGGTCATATTGTCGAGTGAGTCCACCTCCGAGCAACATTGTGGAAATTCAGTCATTGCGAATTTTGATACACAGTACAAAAATCAAATAATCAAAACCTTTTTCCTAAAAAATACGTGAAATATATACTAAAATACTATTACTACTACCTCAAGGTCCGGATGGAATCTGATAGGAAAACATGTTTTCTATAAGGTGCTCAGATTTAAAAGGTAGATTCGACAGGATAGAATTTAGCATAGTTATCTTTCAACATCCAGTCAGTGATTTTAGATTTTTTTTCTATCTGTCAATTCTAATTCTAAAATAAATGCAACGTAACCCATAACAACCCGTAACAACTCCCAAGAAAAATCTTCATGTGTTAAACAAAAAAAATAATTATTTTACTATGTTACAAGAATTTTTAAAATAACCCAAATTGCTTACAGGAACCCACAATCTGAAAACTCAACGGCGCGTAAAATCTTACCATGCTTGGTGCCGTAAGCCTCGCAGGCAATCAATTAATCCTATGTCCTTGTATAACACGACCAAAACCGACTCCGTTTGACCATTCAGCATGCTCATGGGTCGCAATGAAATGTCAAAGGCCAGTTTATTACTGAAATCCATTTAAATGATCCTTACTAAAAGAGAGTACATAACCGTGCTTTGCCATGATCAATGATTTTGCCATTGTACTCAAGACGATTACACAATGGTGATTTATGATCCAAAGGCAACTCGACGTCTACCCACAAATTGGGAAATATTCGCTTGATTAGAAACAAAGGACTTTTGCACATGCACGCCTTCACTACTTGCAGGACGACCAATGGTGCCGCCTCTGTGTATAACTGTATGGTTAAACGACCGAGTAAACGCTGACCTTTCAGAAACACATCAAAATAGACACGAGGACGAAAGAGTCGCCAAGAATCATAATTAGTTTTGGGCATTTGCACATTATAACCCTTGTACATGTCCAGCACTTTGCGGTTCATTTTAAATGGTAGTCGCTTTCTGGCAAATGCTCCGGTTGCTTCCCTGCTTCCTACCCGTATCGAGACTAGTTACTACTTCCTTCAAATGTTCCCCAATCACTGCTGATTTCTCTCTTCCATACGCTCAAGGAGTTTTATATTGAATGGCAAAGCAGAACTATTGGGTATAAGTTGGTCATAGCGAAATGGATCCACATCACCATGTGTTCTCAACGTTGCCGCCAATGCAAGCAACATCTGAATGTTCACTCTCGTATGCTCCATAAATGCCGCGGCATCCTGTGTCAGAGATGACACTCCAGTCGCTCGGGCGGACTGATATAGGGGTGGATCGGTGTTAATATCAGTTGCGGCCGCAAGAACACGCGCACGCGATTCTGCCAGCATCGCTTTAATATCCTCGTCACCCGGCTTAGGCTTAACATATACCTTCGGTTTCTTAATGACCACTCGCCTCTTTCGCAAGATTTTTGGTATCTGCTTGGGCCAGAGCTTTTCTCTTGTGGCCTCCATTTCCAGATCTGATGACTTTACACATGGAGGGTTTGCGATCTCCATTGTAATCGAAAAAGTAATGTTTTAATAAAAAACTTTTATAAAAATATAAAAATGTATTAAAAAGCCGAGATGTTTAATCCTAGAAAAAAACTTTTGAAATGACTTCTACAAATTTAGGAAACTGAATGTATGACCTTAAAATCAAAAAGGTAAGTTGACCGAAACCGAATGAAATGACAAAGTATGACTCAAGCTTATCTTAATTAAATAAGATATCCTATCAATTTAAAACTTGTTAAAATGCATTTTGTACATTACTTTTCAAAATGATAAACATGGTAGATCTTTGGGACACACAATTTACTATGACGTTCACTTAACATAAGACAATTTGCACAAAGTCAAAACATAAGATAAAACATTGAATTTCAAGAATATAACATGAATAATTTAAACAATACCGCAACCAGTTAACAGAATACACCGACTGAGTTTACCGTTCTTTGTACCAAAACTCTTAAGATAATCGATAAGTTTGCCGCCAGTGATTACTTTGCCGAAACCAATTCGGCTGCCATCGGTCACATTGATCGGATTAAAAGATATAGAAAACAGAAGTTTATCGCGAAATCCCTTTATGTTATTCTTGCTGAATGAGAGCACATAACTCGAACTATGGTTGATTATACTGCTATCGTACTCCACAATGTTCTCCAACAGCGAGTTCATCTCCAACGGCATTTCGATGTCCATCCAAAGATTGGGGAAAGCACGTTTAATAAGGATCTTTTGGTATTTGTGAGACCTGCAAGCGTGCATTATTTCCAAAACCACATATGGAGCTGCCTCCGTATACAGTTCGATAATAAGACGTCCAAGTGGCCTCACACCCTTTCAATTCGATATCGAAAAATACGCGCGGTCGAAAGAGTTTCCAGTGTTCCTCATTCGTTTTTGGCATTTTTATATTACAATTCTTGTATTTTTTCAATGGTTCCACATTCATCTGAAATGGTTTCGTAAAGTATTGCGGTATCTCAATATTCTCTTTCGCATCGTTGTCCGCGTTGATACTCTCGATTCGCCTGAACAATTCACGATTCTGCTCATCAATGCGTTCCAAACGGACCTTAGCTAATGGTAGCCCTGACATTGAAACCAATTGCTCGTTTCGATAACTATTTACAGCGCCATGAGTACGTTTATATTTCGATAGTTCCGTAACGAGATCAATGTTCACCTTAGTTCGTTTCATGTACTCAATTGCATTTCGTCGCATCAAATCGACTCGATTGGCGCGAATCAAATCAAGCTTAGGTGCTTGAGTGTTAACCTCGGGCTTCATTTGATCAATTCGTTGCTTTAGATCCTTCAACCTCCCCAAATGCCCAGCAGATAATTCACATCTAAGGCATTTGTTTTTTACAAGAGGTTCAGTTCTTTTTATATTGGACTTTTTGGATGGCTTCTTCGGATTAATTTCTGTTTTGATATTGCCAGTTCTGCATGATGGAAACTCAGACATTCTGATTGAGTCGATAATTATCGTTCGATAAAAAATAAATAAATAAAAAATAAATACAGAGTAATTTGACTGCTACGTAACGTCTGGGGGACAAATTCAACAACTACTAAAATCCTACAAACTCAATAATAGACTTAATTGTTTCAAGTGTCATAAACAAAAAGCCAATGTGTTTTAGCTAAAAAATAATAATTCATCGGAGGGCAAATTAAGGGTAAAATTAAAAACTTTAATACACGTTTTTAAAATACATACAATGCACTAAAATTTAGGCACTCGATAAAATTCATAAAACACCGCAATCGGTAAAAATTATGGGAGTATGAAGAGCTCCGTTTTTGGTGCCATAGGTCTCCAAGGACTTCAAGATCTTGCCACCCCTCACAACGCGACCGAAACCAACTCGCTTACCATTCGCCACACTGAGCGGCTTGAATGACATAGAAAACTTAAGTTTACTGGCAAATCCCTGTAGAAAGTCTTTACGAAACGACAGGACATTATCGAACGTGCCGTGATCGATGGCCTTTCCATCGTACTCGATAATGGAGTGTAATTTTGATTCCTTTTCCAATGGCATTTCAATATCAAGCCAAAGTTGCGGAAAAAGTCTTCTGATATTGAAATCTTTGTACTTTCCATCCATACACGCCTGTACCAGGTGCAACACTACCAGTGGTGCCGCCTCCGTAAACAGCTGCACAATTACGCGACCCAATGGCCGAGAATCTTTCACATGAACGTCAAAAAAGATAACTGGTCGAAAGAGTTGACGACGATCCTTGTCTGATTTAGGAATAGATAACAGATAACCATGATACTTTTCTAAACCCCTCTTGGGCAGTTCGAATGGTGGCTTTTCCACTGGCTTTTTTACTTGTTGCTCAGCAATCCGGCCAGTGTCAATCGAACTTCTTATGTCCTGTATCCGTTTACCCATATCAAAATTATCATGTTCTATCGTTTTAATCTTCTCAATGTTACGTGTCAAAGCCGTCGAATGGGAAATTACAGCCTCTTTACGAAAATAATTATCTCGTTGGATGCGTTTAGTCAGATTTAATCCCAACAATATTCCAATATTATCCATGGTACGATTCATGAATGTTATCGCATCTTGTCGTAAGGAACCCAGATTCGCATAGATGGTAGAGTTCATATAAACCGGGTCCTTATCGACCAAACTTCCAGCTGTAGCCAGACGTTCGCGATGCTCTTGATAGGCATAGTAATCGAGTTCATCAGCGTAGCACTTAAAGACTGGCTTAGGTACCTTTGGTTTGGTCTTTCTTCGAGGCTTCGGCTCTGGGATTACCGCCTCCTCTGAAGAAGAATTGTAATAATCGTAGTCCACACATTTCGGAAACTCAAACATCTTCTGTTTTTATGTCAGTAAAATAATAAAACATATAATAAAAAAAAAAATAAAAGCGATCTGATCTGAATACCCTTAAAACCAAATCTGTACTGACTGAAATACTGTATAAACATAATTCAGGTAAGCGCAGGGCATTGTTAGATGTGATTAAAATTATTACACTAAATTTATAATGTATATTCTATTACAGGCATTTCAAACTTCAACGAAAGGTGCCCAATTTAAGAACGTGTTTTAGCTTTTCCCGCTACACACTGACTAACCAAAAGTGTCTGGAAAGAAGTTAGTGAAAATTCAATTATGGCTGGGCTCTACTTTACAGGCGTGTCCAGACACTTGTGCAAACACTCTGGGCCCCGAGCATAATATGGTTGTGGCATATAATTTGTAAGCAATTAAAATGAAGAGGAGAGGCAGAGATAAGAGGACTCCCTCTCTCTAACACTTATTCTTTGTATACTTACAGAGCACGTTGATAGTGTGAGTGGAGACGACATTCTCGGTTAGCTGCATATTCAATCCGTGACAGATAACCACAAGTGAACGTTTGTTGGGCTCTACAACGGTGGTGATATTCGAACTGGTTGTCCAGCCACCTGGAATGCATTGAGTTCAATATTTAGATGGATTGTTGACCATGGCAAGCAAGTTGAAGCAAACTTACCTTCAGCACTGACGCTTGTCTTGGAAGTGGCGTTGCGTATCTGACGTCCGCCAACCATCCATTTGATCTCAGCCGGTGGATTCGAAGGTGCCGTGGCACATGTCAGGGGAACGACATCGCCCACACGCGCCTCTGTTGGGCCCGTCACAGTGACTTGCGAAGGTGCGACTGTTGGTGAAGGCACAAAGGGACCAACGAAGAGAGAGAGAGAGAGAAAGGGAGTTGAGTATGGAGAAACTGTAATTTCGCAGGGCATTAATATATAATAAGGCTGATGTGTCAGTCAGGAGACCCAGCGAGCCTTCACGCGTGGCATGCCGCAAGGCTAATGACTGTTACAGTGTATGCTCGAGAAAAGGAACCACTATTTCAAGAATCAAATGCTTGACAAGACTCTATTCTCTCTTTGAGCAGAAGAAGGGTTCTATGGGAACTCTCTGGATCCTTTAATTTCCGCTATTCAAGTTTGAAGCCCGTGTTATACTTTTCGCATGCGTACTGTACCGCATGTATCGCA
Source organism: Leucophenga varia (assembly GCA_018903435.1). Taxonomy (NCBI): domain Eukaryota; kingdom Metazoa; phylum Arthropoda; class Insecta; order Diptera; family Drosophilidae; genus Leucophenga; species Leucophenga varia. The sequence goes on from JAEIFJ010000643.1 coordinate 10,986, forward strand.
AATTTTTCTCATATGAAGTCACATCATACACGGTGAGTTCTGGCTGCATGCAAATGATGACTGAGTAACTGGCTGACTGACAGGCATCAGAGCCGTGTTGGAGCTATTACCTAATGCCAGCGATGAGGCAACGGAGAGGACAGGAGAGACAAGGGATAGAGCAGGGAGACAGTGTGTGAGGCAGAAGCTGCAGCTGCCTTGCTTTGCCTTGATGGATAAGTGCAGGCGGCAGCTATGGCGGCGTTAGCAGCTGTGCATATATTACGCATACGCCGCGTTCGACCCGTTGCGTAGCTTTGCCTTCTGAAACCGGGGAATACGAAAAACTTCGTCTCGATATGTTTCGCATATAAATAAACATTATGAATTCTTAACTTCTCGCTTCTTTTGCCATACATCTTCATTCCGTACACACACACACACGCACACAAAGAGGGCGGGGGATGTTGTGGCAGCACGCTCAATGTATTCCAGCTACGTCTTCATTTTTGTGCCACATTTCGTTATACATAAATAATGCGTGTTGCCTAGCTAAAGACGAGCACTGAGCGCAGCTGAAGTCGGTTTCAATAAGCCTGTGTGTGTATGTGTGAGTGTGCATGTATTGAGAGGAAGGATAGTGGGAAAGGGGTATGGGGAAGGGAAAGCATGCCAAGCAGGCCACTAGGTAAACAAACATTCGAAGCAGTCAAAGCCAGCGGCGAGTGCAGGCGAAACAAGAGCCAATTTGATTGGTATTCGCATAAACTGGACGCAAAGTTGGCCACGTGCCTCTTGAATCGAGGATTAGCAGACGAGAAACAACGAAGGCCTTCGGAAGGAGCCCAGCAGCAACGCTTAGGCACGTGCTGCCAGTTTAGCTCAAGAATGGAACGGCAGTCTGAAGCCTTTCATTATCAGCCCAGCAGTCAGGTAAAGAATCGCTAAACAGCAGCGTTGCCTGGGTTGAAATTTGAATATTACGCATACGCCGCATATGCACCGCCCTCGAGTAGCCCATTTGCATGCTAGTGCAAGGGTCAGAAAGGAGAAAGGGATGGAGGCTGCATGCAAATGACGCGTTGCTAACAACGTTTTGGCTTCGTTCGGGGGCTGCCAGTGATTGCAATTGTTGCAGCTCTTACAAACTGCAGAGGTGCTGGGGAAGGAGGAGAGGAGAAAGCGCAGGCGTCGCTTTTTGGCACTTGAAAAGAATTTGCATTGCTTGATTTGACAAAGCCGTGTGAAGCGAGAGGAAGTGTGGCAGCGGGGCGGGTAGTTTCAGAGTGCAAACTTAAGCTTAATTGCAAAAGAAAGCAACAGCCTGGCAGTGCAAGAACGAAGGAGGGGGGACGTGTGCAGAGGGTGGCAAGTGATGATGGGGAAGTTTTGCAGGCTTATTTTCACTTTGTGTCGCGTGCCAAGTGGCAGCTCGTAAAGGACGCGCAAAGGACGCGACTGTTGACACAATCTGCGACTGCAAAGTGTTTGTGATGGTTGTGTCTGAGTGTGTGTGCGTGTGAGCGTGTGTGTGAAGGCGTATGAGTGTGTGCAAATATGAAAATTAACGAAATACAATTAGGCAAACAAGCCCGAAGGATGAACAAGAGAGCAGAGGGAGAGGAGGCAGGACGGGGAGAGGAATGCAAGCAAGCAGGAATGCTGGCATAACGAGCTGCAACTTGGCTTGGCAAATTATGCAGCCTGGTTGCAGCAGCCTCAAGTGGCAGCATTAGGCAGCTGCCACACTTTGATGCAGCTGCAGCCGTATGTAGAGTGTTTGTGTATGTGTTTGAGTGTTTTGCATGTATGTGTGTTGCATGTATGTTGCACTTACAGAGAACAGCCAAATCGACTTCCGCCTTAAGCGGTGTCTGCGACATGACGTTGCTTGCCTCGCAGCGGAATCGCGCCTTGTTGTCGCCCGCCTCCGCGGTGAAGCTGTAGATGTTCTCCGACAGCCGGCCCGAGGTTCTGCCAAAGACAGAGACAAAGAAGAAGAAGAGAGAGAAAAAAGAGAATATGTAAACGAGCTGCAATGCAAAGGGGGACACGTCGTCGTCGTACCTGTAGGCCATGCGGATCTGGGAACCGTTCTTATACCAGATGAGCTGGGCGGGCGGATTACCACCGCGACTGCGACAGATGAGCTCCACGCTCTGACCACGTCGCAGTGTATCGCCCGGCGAGTAGCCCTCGATGTATGGCGGACCTGGTGGATCTGTGAGCGAAAAAAGAAACAAAAACAGTATGTGGATAATGGTTAGTGAATTGCTGGACATGTTTTTACATGTCGCTCTCGCGCACACTGCCTCATGCTAGCCTGGCATATTTAATTGCTGTTTCCGCCACAAATAAATTCAATTTACACTAAAACAAATGTGGCCGGCACTGCCATCCGGCCAGCGTTTCCAACCCAAAACCAAACTGTACCCAAACCAAACCGTAACGCGTACAAACCAAACCAAACCGTAACCCAATCCAACCCAGCCGTACTGGACTGTCAGGGTCGTTCCCGTTGGCAGCCAACCGGACATATGCAACAGAATTTTGCGCGATTTTTAATTGAAGTGTTTGCATGCAAATCGTTTATGTGGTCAAACGCATTATTTTCCCATTTCCCTTTTTCCGCTAGGCACCCCCTCTACCTCTTGCCGTTGGTTGTTTTTTTGTCTTTGTTATTTTATTTATTTGTTTGTTTTAATTTCTTTCCTTTTTTTTACATAGGTACTTTGGGGCGTGGCATTTAAAGTGATGCTACACTTGCTGTGTAATTTTCGTGTTGTGGGCGTTTTAATAACAGTGTAAAAAAACCACAAAAAGTAAACAACGCGCTGCGACTTGTTAAAACCAAAATTTAAGCTTCCCATTTAAATGCACAATTTAATTGCATGTGCACGACAGAAAAAGAAACATAACCAGAAAATTGATTATTATTACAATTTATACCATGAATGCATTCATTTTAGTTGCGTGTTTCTAGTTAGATGTTTTAAATTTTTAAAATGTTTCTATAAAGTAGTAGATTTCATTAGATTAACTAAGATTCCTTGATTTCTAGATGACAGTAACAGACCTTCAGAGATATTTTAGAGAAATAGAAACATATGTTTTTAGGCTGAATTTGGCTACATCATCATTTTAATACTTTTTAAATTTGATTAGGTATTTTCAGTATTTCACACTCTTTAGTTTTCTATAGACAAATCTCTTTTTTTTTAATATATGTATATTTTATATGTAACCAACATATTTCATTTTCTTCAACCACCAGCTTAAATTCAAACAGTCTCAGCTCCTTCAATAAAATATACAGGCAACATAAACTACTTTGGGCCCTTACTTTATACAAAGCCTTTAAGCCTTTTATGTGATATATCCAGCCATACCATTGTAGTCCTACCTTTGCCGTTACCTTCCTCATGCCGTATAATTTTTAAATTTGTTCATATTTTATTACATTAAGCTTAAACGCATTGGAAATGGCAGCACAACGTGTGCCCTAATGGGCACCAAATAGTTGCCAAATTCGCAAACACACACACAGAGACACCCAGAGGCACAGGCACACAGTCAGGTAAAAGTTAAGCGAATTGCAGTGCAGGAAAATAACCGAGTGGTAGGAAAATTAAATTAAAATCACTTAAAATATTGTGCGACTATCGGCTGTGGATGGACCCCAGAGCAGAGCCCCGAGTCCCGATCCATACGAATGCCAACTGAATCCGATTATGGCAGGAGAAAAGGCTGGCAAGGGGGAGGTAACGATGAGCACAGGGGGTGCCATAATAGGCGCATAATTAAGCGCCGCAAGCCCCGCAATGTCAGTGGGTCAGGGGTCAGGCCTGACTCGGCAGCAGCAATGGCACAGTGGGTGTCTGCCATGTGCCATGAGAGATACGAGTGAGAGGAGAGAGAGGGAGAGAGAGAGTGGACAAATATTTACGCACACACACAGCAAGCTTTATATCTGCAGGTGTACGTGTGTGTGTGCAGGTGTGTGAGCGTGTGTGTGTTTTGGCTATAACCGATGAAGAACTTATTTAGTCGATTAACATACATACTAAATATGCATCGTGTATCTACGAGCATGTGTATATTAGGGTATTAAAGTAGTCATTCTCTCTTTATGCAAAGTGTACAGTAGGCTAAGCTCGACTTAAACATATCCTGTATTCCTTGCTTACTAATTATGAAATGGATCTTTATATCAATTTATTATAATTTTAAATTTAGAACTGTTATCTTCCTTAGTCTTTTGCCTTTTTCTTTTCATTATATTCCTCAATTGAGCTGCACGTGGTTCTATGCAACTGATCAGCGCTGTATTGGCAGGCAGCAGGCAAAGAAGCTACACAGCTTCATTTCGTGCCATTTGGACCCGTTTCGGCCATGGCAATTAAATCTATTATGTCAACGTAGAGCAACATTTTGACCAAAGAGCACGAAATGGCCAGAGAGTGCGCCAATAACAGCCTCGCTTCCCATCCTGGCCATCGTGGCTATGGCGAGCAGCAAGTGCTTTCGACTCGACCACGCCCTCACGCCCACACGGCTCCATCCGCCGCCGCCGCTTCGAGAGCAGGCTATGCATAAATAACAAACATAATTAATTTGAATATGGGGCACGTAATGTGTGCAACAGAGGGGGACAGGTAGGTGTGGGTGTGGGCGTGGTCATGTGCTGCAGGTGTATGCCGGATGCGGCGCCAAGCAATCAATAACTAAAGTTTGCAAATGCGGCGCACTGGGCACGCAATGTCCCCAGCAGGCAGGTCTACTTTGTCCCCGGGTGCCATTGCCCAGTCCCCAGTTTCTAGTTGCCAGCTCCCAGTTCCCTGTTCCAACTGCCAGTTCGCTTATCCTCATTCCTCTAGCATGCTCCATTGATGCGTGTGCGGCAGCTGGGCAGCGCATTAGAATTTAAAAACTAATTAATACGCGCGCCAATTGCGCAATTAGCGCCTCTAATAATAAACAAAACACAAAAAATACTTAAATTACATAAAAAGCTGTAATTACATATTCAAAAAAACAGAACCAATTTAATTCACTTAGTAAAGTAATCTAAGCTCAGCTATCGCTTACAAAACAAACTTTCTATTTTTAAATTAAACTCATTGAAAATGTACAAAACCCAGGCTAAGTATATCACTTAAAGACAACTTTTGCCTTTACAAAATAAAAATCTATTAAAAACTAAATCCAAAAAAAAAAAAGAGAACCCCTTTTCATTATTCAACCTAAAAAGCAGTTAAATACATTTAGTCTAATTTTCTTAAATGATAAGAGTGAGTGAGAGCAAGCAGTATTATACAAAAAGTAGAAAAGGTCAGAATCTGAATGCAACTCTTAACTCGTTTTGTCTTTGATTAAATTTCTATGCAGAGGCAACAGCAATGTAATACAACTTGAGACACAACTCTACTATTAAATGTTTGATTAAAGAAATTCAGGAAAAAAAAAAGGATACAGAAGGACGCACTTTCATTTGATGATGAAGCAACAGATTCTGACCCAGAATTTGAAATGAGAATTAAATTAAATTACATTTGCCACTTACGATACGTTTGGAGCCAAGACTCTCAAAAAACAAAAAATAAAAAAGCTTTATTAAGGCAAAAGACAAAATGGAATAGCAGCATAGAACAGAGAGAGAGAGAGAGAGAGAGACAGAGAGCAGTTACGGTAACTAGTGGCAGAATGTAAAAGTTGCAATTTGTTATGCCCAAAATATGTTACAGCTAAATTAATTATTGAGAAGTGCTTTACTACTAAGAGAGACAAACAGATACATAGATACACACACACAGATACACAGACACAAAGGCACAGCACCACAAACACGTACTACAAAAGTTTTACCAATGATGTGTTTGTGTGCTATGGAACAAACGA
>JAEIFJ010000645.1:0-11700 GCA_018903435.1 Leucophenga varia
CATTAGCCGGCTGCCCCGTCTATATATAGAAATCGGAAGAAGAAGCGGCCCCAACTCAACACGAGCTCGCCCGGCATCCATCAAACTCTTCATCTGTGACTCGGCGTGGGCGTTGGGCCTCATCTGCTGTCTGACTGCCCTCCCTCTCTCTCTCTCTCTTACTTTGATGCTCTCCTGCTCTTTCGTACTATCAGCGCGGAGTATCTTCAATTGTTGTGCGCGCTGCGCTGATTAATCATGTTACCACTGACAGCTCAACTTTGCGGGCAAGCTGCTTATTAAATTGGCTTAAGATTGCTAGATAAACGTAATAAAGCAACGCACAGCCAGATACAGATACAGATGCATTGTGCGGTACATACGTGTACAGATATGCGCGCGGTACGTGTAGGTATGAGGACCCCACAAATTGATAAATGCACAATTCTCGACTGCAGCCACTGAGTGGCTCACTCGATGCACCCACTCGAATGGGAAACAAAGCGCTTCGCACGAAATCGATGCGATTTCAGTCAGATCGCGTGTGTGCAGGGACAGAGGGACAGCGGGACACAATGAGAGGTAGATCCGTCCGTAAGACAGATATCTCATATTATTTCAATTAATTTGTGCGCTTTTGTGTTGTGCTTATTTCACTTGGAACAAACAAAGCCAAATTGTGCATACAAATCCCAAGTTGAGTGGGAGCTGGCGCTTATTGCGCTGCGATCTGCTTAATGTGTCAGTGGAACACACTCGCTACACATGCTCTATAGGAAGTCGATTTCAGGCGATGCACAGAGGCGGCACACGCTGATGAATTCATTATAGTAGCAATAAATCAGAAATCACAATTGCAATTATCATATCGAAACGAATTCAATCTTGCCAGCTTGATGAGTCACTTTGCAATTCATTGGCTTCTTTCATATGTTAATTTATGCATTCAACTTGAGAAATTACAAACATCTTACTGATAAGGATATGTAGCAGTTTTAGGTCAAGCGGCACAGTTATTTCTCTTCTCATCATCATCTTCTTTTTGTTCTGAAATTCCACTCCTTGCTTGGCCAACTTCTTGTGCTTCCGGCAACAACTTTTACTTTCAGGCAGACAGAGATCGTCCAGTCCTCCGTCCGACTGACACCCACAACATGCTGTACACTCGCAGTGGGTAACCCACACACAACGTAGCGGGTTCAACCATTTTAAGCCGCATCCCAGCACCGCAACACACAAAAGCGCCCATTAGCAAATGGGGGAACGCGCTCGTCGTGTCGTGTTTTGCTCGTGTCGTATCGTGTCTTGTGTGTTGTATGTTGTATGTTGCATGGTGTGTGTGCTGTGTGTTGTCTGCTGTGTGTGTCGCCTGTCAGACTGACAGAGGGGCGCAGCGCGAAACAGGAACTCCTCTCGCGAAAATGCTAACTGGCCGAATGCCCAAGTCCGGGCAGGGAACATGGTGCGGTGTCGAGGGGGAGACGGACGCGTGTTGCAGCAACTGCTTTGCATACGGACCGGCGCATACGTGTACATAAACAACGCCGGCTAAAAACGGCGACAACTATAATTAAGCTTAATTGCTGTTTAATGTGAACGGAGTCGCAGATGGAGTCGAAGTCGGAGTTCCAGACTGGGGCAGCAATAGTTTTTCAAATTTATCAGACGCCCCCGCGCACTGTGTGTGTGTGACAGTGACTGCGGCAACATATCGCACACTCGCACTCAAGCTCAACCGCGAAGTTAATCACAGCCATTTAACCGTAATGCGAATATCTGCCGTGGCATGTCTGCTAAATTGAAAAGTCGCTTATCTCGCAGGGCATTATTGTTTTCGGAGTGTCGGGGAAATTAATTAGCAATTAAAAATGCAGCCCTGGCAGTGCCCGCGCACCCCCGCAACGCGCTCTCGCGCCGTCTAATCGGGCCGTAATTCATATTTATAAATAGACAAACATTATTCAAGGTGTCCGAGCGAGTCGAGAACCGTAAATTAAATCAAAATCCAAATGAAAACGATATGGTTAGAATTCATAACGAAAAAAGGTTAAGAGCGAATAAGTAAGAAAAAAGTAGGGAAAATGTTATACACTCTAAATTGTGGGCAAGCATGTGAAGTGTGAGTTATGGCTCGATAATGACCGGGGAGACGCCTCCTCTGAAAGAACCCTCTTTAAACTGCAGTTAAGAACTTCTTCCACTAGCTGAACCACCCTCGCTTAGGGTATGTTGTAAAAAAAACCCATTTGGTCCGTGGCCGCCCACAAATTCGACGTCGAACCGTTTCCAGGCCCCGACAGACAAACGGCAATTGCTGGTTGTGGGGGACGGGGGCCAGGTTATGAGGGGGCAGGGAGGGGTGTATGTTGCTTGGCAGTTGGCCGGCGTGTGACTCAATCGCAGCGAGCATGCGCCCAGCTGCAGAGCTGCTGCATTTGATCGACCGATCTACCGATTGGCGACCCAATGGCGACGGACTGCTGCATTTGGCAATGAACTTTTAGATATCGACACACACACTTGTCTCTTATGTTTTTGTGTGTGTGTGTGGCTGGGCTAAAAGGCAGATAGAGATAAATAAAGCGAGCTTGACGCTGGCAATTTGACTTTGAACTCGGTCAAGTCGAGACACATTTGAAGCTGTTTGCATATTTAATTGAACACCTACAACTGCAGCAGCAACAGCAACTACAGCAACAACTGCAACAACAACAACAGAGCGACAGCAAATGGTCTGCAGCTGTGTTGGCATAATAATAAGCATTATAATCAGGCGCAAAAGGCTCAATAGGCCAATTGGCTGCCAAGTAAATGTACAGTTACTTTGTCAAAGCGTTAAGTCGTGCCTGACAAAATAATGACCATTTATGCGCAGAACCTATGGCCTTTCGGCCCAATCTCATTAAACTCTCGAGCCCGAAGACATCGAGCACAGCTCCGTGAAGGATTTGGCAGCCAGAGTTGCGTAATCAAAGCAGCATTTCTATTTTTTATAAAATAAAAAACTCGTATGAATTTGTGCTGCGATTAAAGTAACATTAACAACCGATAAGTAATTTACAGATATCGATAGCAAACAATAAATACTTCCTTTTTACATAAGGAAGCTCTAGAGAATCATCCAGTTTCTATTCTTAATAAGAAAAGTCAAGAACATCTTGTAAACTCTACAGAACAGGCGCCCCCACAGTGAGCTGTCGTATATACCTTCCCATATAAATATATCTCATCATATAAGTTCTCTCTCTCTCTCTCCATCTCCTCTGCTGCTTCTGCTCTGATTGCACCTCCGCATGATTAATTAGCCGGGCACGCGTTGCCCCGCGATGCCAATCGGCTTCAAGGCAAGTGACAAAAATCGATTCGCCGCAAATGTGCGAGATGCGTCTGCAGAGGATGCAGCGACGTGTGAGTTAACCAGAAACAGAGACCCGCGTGCGAGTCTCATAAATCTTCGTGCCCCAAGATCTTGGGCCTGCGATGCGACTGCAGACTCGCTTGTCACTTGTGCAGCAACCTGTGCCCACGCAGGGCTGCCTTCCTTCCCCCTCCCTTTATCCCTTTACCCCAACGGGGGGCTGCTTATCGGTTGTCAGCTATCGCCAGCCAAGACGGGCTACAATTCCTTCTCTTCTTGGCCAGGTAATATGTACTGAAACGGAAGTTGCGACTATCAATCTCAATTAAATTGATTGAGCTACCGAATGCAGTGAATAAGTGAGTACAATGTATGCGGTATTCATATTGATTCGCTATAAGATGCAACTGAATGTTTATGTCATTTCGAGCTAAGCGCACTCGAGTGTGACTGAGTTCTTCCGACGAACTGATGCGGTTTTCTTATTTTGGATGAGTTCCCATTACAGATTGTCATTTTTATTTGAAGTTCATTTGTTTATTTTTAGTTATTTCGATAAACATTTCATTATTATTCTGTCAATTATATTGCATGAATTTCGGGGAACTAACTCATCTTTAAGAGTGAATTATACCTCAACGTAGATGCGATAAAATTTTCATTTTTTCTTTATTTAATTTGGTGTTTTATTTTTTAGTAAAAATCGAATATTTAACTGTCGCCTAAGCCTAAGAAATATCGATAATTTTAGCAAACAAATTTGAAAAACAAAGCAGCTGATGAGTTTCCCATTGCAAACAGTTTACTAGACTTTATTTATAAAGGAGTCCACTTTGTCAGCCTGGGAAACGAATGTAAGAATTTTGGAATATTTTCACTTAAATGCTAAACACACCCTTTCCGTTAGAGTGCCATGTCGCCACGACGCAGCGAGCGACTGCGCAAGCGCCGCGAGGCAAATGGCTCTGCTACAACAGTAGCAATGGAAAGATCTGCAGCTCCCAGAAGTACTGCCACAAGAGGAAGACCTACACAAAGGAGATCAGGTGCCGTGGAGAGACGCACCGCACTCCGTGTGCCGCAGTGCAATATGAGAGAGACACGCGGCCGCAGGCAGCCTAACCAGACTGCTCCTGAGGAGGCACCGTTTCCTCCGGTTCCCATTCCCATAGAGATGCGCTCCAGCTTGCAGTCCAATAGCAACAATCCTATACCAACAACTGGCACTGTCGCCAACAACGACAACAATAACAGCGATGTAGGTAACAATAACAACGACAACAACAACAGCAACGTTAGTGCGCCCAACAACATCAGCGCAGAGAACCAAAACGAGGAACTCAGGCGATCCATGATGTCGTTGGTCATACGCATTGCAGTCACTGAGTCGCCATCGCTGCCCGAACTGATGCGCCGCAACCCCATGCAGGGCATGAAGAAGCTCTTCAGAATTCTTCGATTTCTGTTCTTTAGACGATAAGTCAGATATGTCTAGTATTAACACTTGGATAGGTACCTTCACAACAAGCAGCCGCTCATCAGCCGTTCTAAGTTCATTAGAAGAACTGAGGTTTTCTTTCATTAGAAGATTGCACATTAAAGATATGTAGGTAGACATAGAATTAATATATAATATGTACCTTAAATATTCATTTGTTATTTGTATTTCTACGTTTGTTTCTGTTTTTTATTTGGTCAATCAAATTGTCTGATATTTGAGGACTGATTTCAATTTAATTTTAGATTTTAACTTGATTTTAATCAAGTTTCCCTCTTTATATTCCTGTTCAACTTTATCTGTCCAAAATTGCACACTTCCGTTCGCACTTTGCTGCAAAGGAGCCGCAATAATTTGCTGCAGATATGGCTTAAATAAACGCAAAGTGTTGGCCAAGTTGGCCATAAACAAAGCCACGCGCTATTTCCATGCAAATGTTGGCGGCAAATCACGCCGAATGAAAGAAGCAGCGACAATTGCAACAGCAACAGCAAGAACAACAAGTGAGACAACAACAACTCAAGTAAGAACAGCAACTGAGGCAACAATTGGCAATTGCGTGTTGCACAATCATTGGAAGCAGAGCGGCAACTGTCGGCCTACACAGCTCGCAGTTGGCCCAAGAACATGACATCAAATGGCAAACAAAGAGCAATTACACCAAGCGACACAACCGAATTGCGGCCCAAGCAGAAGAAGAAGTAGAAGAAGAAGAGAGAGAACAGAGATCAGTCGCACAAGGCACATGGGCGGGCGAGTTGGGCATTAAAAAGCCCACGATGCGACGAGGCAACTTGCGGACTCAATGAGTCAGTCAGCAAGATGCGTTGGATGCAGCAGCAGGGCAACTGCAACTGGCTGGGGCTGGGGTTGGGGCTGGGCTGAGCATTAGAACGAGCATTGATATTGCCTAAGTCGATAGACTATCGCTATCGCGATATCGATATCTGTGCTCTGGGACTGTTGCATGCCAAGTAAACGTTGCGAGGAACCATTTATCACGCCGTTGGGTGAGTCCGCCTGCTGCTCTAATGCGTCGCTAATTAATGATAATGTCAGAGAGGAGTATGACAAGGCGATGGAGAGGGAAAAAGAAGGGAAAGAAGGTCTATAAGGACTACAGTGCAGTTCCATAGTTCCATAGCGCCACAGTTCATCAGTTAACGTTTTCATTAACCATATGTCACACGCAGGTACCGCTTACCCCTCCCTCCCTCTCTCTCTCTCTCCCTCTCTTTGTTCCCTTTTTAGCCACCCTCGCGGAACCCTTGAAAATTAAATTATGCGTTCGGGGTCGCGTGCTCCGTTAACAGTCGCCGAATGATGAGTCAAAATACATAAAAAACAAGAGAATATAAATAAAAATGCATAAAGTCCTAGCTAGGACTCTGTCCGAAGTCTGCCCACTCGTTAAGAGTTCCCTCATTCTTCGCTCCCTGTTCCCGTTTTTTCCCATAAATTTCCGAAGCTCCTTCCCCGTCTACATTCCACCTCAGTCAGTTGTGCAAACTGTTTGCAGTTGGCCGCGTGTGTTGCGTGTTGTGTGTGCTGTGTGTTGTGAGTTGCCCCCGAAAAGGTGTTAAAACTGTGCCACAAAATTGCTGACCAGTCCCGGGGTTGCTTTTACGACCCTGTCAGCCTGACTTTCTGGCTTTTCCTCGCTCTCTCTGTATGTTATACACTTCTTTCTTTGCCGGCATAATTACACATTTTGTCGACAATGAAGTTTATGTTCTTTTATGTGGCGCGTGCCTGATGTGCCGTGTTTTTTATGCCACGCCAACACGCAACGCGCCCTTCCAACATACTTGAACTTGGGGTTAATAATATTTCTCGACCTTTTATAAACTGTGAAGAACCAGATAATTATGGGGCAGGCAGAGGTAGAGCGAAGTTAAGCGCAGATTTTCCAGCTGTTCGATGGCAAAGTGATGGATTGTGATCGGCTGCAGAACTGCATGGCAAGTTAGGAGGTTTCGTAATCCCCCCAAAGTCTATGTAAGCCCAATTAACAATTAACCCAATTTACATGCGCGGAAACATTAAGCAAAACTCCTCATCATGTTGCTCGGCTTCGAAAGCGAAGACTCATTTGATTCGCCAAATGGAAATTGGCAGCCTCAGTTACATAATAGTTGGATGTGGCTGATTGATGGATCCAACTGGGGGAGGCAGAGGAGGGAGGGGAGTCTCTTGGAGAGGGGGGCACCAATGAGCAATTCAATTGCTTTATAATTGAACTAAGCAGCCGCGACGACGGACCTTGTCGAACCTCATCGGAATCAGTTTTAATGAGTTCGCTTTGAGGCAGGAACAGTTTGAGGGGCAGGCAGGCGGAGACAGACAGGCAGAGTGCCACATGTGGCTCAGCAGGTTGGCCAAGTTAATAATCAAATGGTCAACGTTGTAATTTTTCCACAAAATTGATCAATAATCGCCGCGGCAGCGTTTCAATTGAATTGAATCGACATTCAATTGAATGCGAATTGAATGCAATTTGAATTCGAAAACAGAAAACCGAAAACGAAGCCGAATTAATAGAAAAATCGATTTGTGGCATGTGGCGCGAGCTGTTGAAACGCAATAATGATGTGCTGATGGTGATGATGACGATGATGGGACTGCCCGATGATGGATTGAGATTAGCTTTAGATTGGGTCAAAGGGCGTGCCCCAAGACGGCGCCCACGCTAATTAGACGCACAAGCTAGAGCGTGGGCCCCCTCTCATTCTCTCCGCTCTACCTCTGCACCCCTCTCTTGCTCCGTTCCCTCTTTCCACCCCTTCTCTCTGGCAGTCTAATGCAAATTTATACGAGGTCTCTCGTGGCGAAGCAGCTTAAAATGCTTTTGCTTTTGCAGCGTGTCCTTTGTTTAATTAGCACGCTAAAAATTAGCAAAATGCTTGAACAACAAATGAATCCAAAAGGGGGAGGCAAGGGGGTACTAGAGGGTATCGCATAAATATTTAAGCGGATTATGCGGCGATTTATCAAAAGCAATTAAAGATCGTGCGGGGAACAACCAAAATGAGTTATACATTTTGGTTTGAATTTGAATTTCGTGGAATGCGCCATGATGACAAATAGTAGCAAAAATGTTCAAGGAGGGGGAGTGAATAGAAGGGGGGGGAAGTGTGGAGTGAGGGGGCAGCGCGACAAAATGTTTATAATGCTGCTAAAAGCTTGTCAGCTGCGCGTTTGTATCTCGCAGATACAAATCAGAAAAAAAAAAAAACAAAATAAAACAAGAAACGAAGGGGGGCGGCCCGCGTTGCCTTTTCCTCCTCCTTTTTGGAAGAAAATCAAAGAGAGGGAGAGATAGAGAAAAATTAGAGGCCTTCCCCCCCGGTTGGTTGTTTAAGGGGCTGCACCATGTGGTGCCGCAGGAGCTGCCTCCATGACTGGCCACATTGCAGGTTGCTCTGATCGCCACACTCCTGCTCCGACTTCGTCCCCATCTCGGTCTCCTACTCCGGCTCCTCTGGCTGTGCGTCGTGCGACGCGTCGTCAATATTTGTCAAACTGTCATTCGCTTTGACATTTACGTTTGATCAACACCAGCAACGGTGCCGGTGCCGCTGCCACTGCCAGTGCCGGGTTCCTTGTACCGTGTGCTCTGTGCGCTGTGCTGGCCACCAGTCGGGAGCTGCTGCTGCACGTTCCTCGCTCTGCCCGCAGACAGTTGTCGTTGCTGCTGCTGCTCCGCCGCTGCCAGGAGCCGCTTACCGTCCGCTTTGCCGCGTTGACATGGCCAGATAAAAGCTAAAGCAAGCGAAAACTGGCGCAACTCCGATTTTTCAATCTCTGTGGCAATTTCGAGGCGACACTTTAACGAGTTGCCCCCTCCCCTCCTCTACCGATCCCCGGCAGAAAGAGGCCGCCTAAAAGGGGCCGCGAGTGTTGGCGCTCGCCTTGACGCGCTTTTGTTATACAATGCTCCACTTAGCCAAGAGATCCGACTACCAAAAGAGCTTAGCAAACAGCTGCAGATTGTGGGTTGATAAGCTTCTGAACTAAGGCAGTGTTGGGAGATTAGCTGGCTTTGTAAGTGGGATCAGTAAATTATATGTATAAAAAACCAATTTGGAAGGTCTTTTGTGCGCCAATCGATCCCTAAACACCTTTTTCCGTCACTTGCCTCATAATCGCCAATATCTACAACTATTTTATATGCTACGACTATTTCGGTATCACTCGCCCCGATATCATTAAACACACTGTTCATGTCAAGATATTATTTATCTGCGATCGCACAGTTTACTTTCCGCTCTCGCCTAATCCTGGCCAAGCGCAATTGGCCACGTTTATCGTTTATCGTTATGGCGATTTGGCCGCCAAATTGGCTACCAGTTTTAGCAAAATTGTCTTGACACAAACAGCATTTGGCATGCCGTGATTTATCGAACGAAAAGCATTAAAGATCACAGAGCATAAATCATCTTTTTAATAGCAATGCGAGGTGATTACCCGAGTGAGTGGGGGAGTGAGGTGCAGGAAGAGGAGGAGCAGGCGTAAGAGGAGGAGCAGGTGAAGCTGCATAGGATAAGCTTGCCTTGGTTTCACTCTCTGCTGACCTGTGAGCCCGCTCTCGCTCTCTCTTGCTGCCAATGTTCCCTGTTCCCCTCCCTCCCCTCTCATTAAGCCCCTCACTGATTGATTGAGGTTGCCACTTTTGGCAGAAAAATCTTGACCTTCATGTGGCGCAAAAAATGCGGGCAAATAAACTTGCGGCCACTTGGCACACTTTTACTTGGCTCAGCAGCAGCTCCTCATCCAGGCAGTTGGATGAGTCATCGCAGTCGAAGTTGGCCAAGTTCAGACGCAGCTGGAGGTCTCGAAATGTATTTTTGATGCTGCGTAAGAATTTGTTAACGGGCATGTTTAGCAGTGCCCCAAACGGGCGACTAAACAAGCCACACAACAAAATACACCACACCAAGTACACACACATATACTCCACACACACACATATAACCAACACACACATATATATATATATACCCAACACACACATATATATATACCCAGCACACACCTCTTGAGCAGCCGCCGTTGATATTTTTGTGAATGAACTCAAGAGTTTCTCCTCAACTCGACTCGACTCGGCTTGGCTCTGTGGCTCGAGAACATGCGTGGCGTGTGGATTTTTATGTTCCATCAATGAAATGGCATTTAATTAACATAATTTTTATTGATCACAGCGAGAAAACAACAGCAACAGCAACTACAACAGCAACAGCAACAACAACAGCAACAACAACTCGCACAACATGAAGAGATACAATCGAGAGGCGATCAGTGTGGCAAGTTCTTTCAACTTGTTGGGACACGTATTTGCATAATGCGCACATTGAAAATCTTTGGCATAGATTGGGGCCTCCAAACATGCCTCTTCCTCTCCACCCCTCCCTCTTTCCCACTGCAAAGGGCAGACAAAAGCCTGGCTGCCTCAGCTGAGTTGCTCGTGCAGATCGCGTGGGCTTTAATCGCCGCGTAGTCGATATACAAATGTAAATAGATGTATCTGTTTCTCTCTCTCTCTCTCTCTCTCTCTTTCCTCCTTTATCTCTTTCCCTCCTTCTCACCTTCCCCTTGAGCACGCATTTGGCATAAGCATGACGCGCTCCAGCGAAATTATGATTGAAATTTAGATAATGCCCGCCGTGAGCAGGTGACACTCGCACTAGATTTAGAGCGGCACTATATAGCCGGCATATATCTGTGGCTATATCTCAGTTACGATCTGCATGTTATCTAGAGTTTAACCAAATTAACGATCTTTCGATCGCTTCTGGTTTTAGCCTAATAAAAGCACACGTTCCATAAGGTTCGTGCTTTAATTGTACGTATTAGCTCTAGAATTACCAATACAGGTCATCCAAGTAACTGTTAACGATCTAAGGAACTATAACTGATATAATGAGCCTTTTGCGGTTTCACTGTTAATTCGTGTGTACTTAGACATGCATGGCTTAATCTTTGAGACAAGCATATAACTACTGGCAGGATCAACCAGAATAATGTTATTCTCTTAATGTGTTTTGTATTATAATAAAAGTGTGTAATCAATAATAATAAGAACAACCTTTATTATTTTGTCGAATATGGCCATTTTTATAGCAATCATATTCGTTATCATAAATAATAGCTTTAATTAAATATATTGTTGTAATAATAAAAATATCTTAATAATAATATTATATATTTAAACATATCATTTTATTTTCACTTGATTATTTTTCAAATGCATTTAATAATATATTCATATACAGAATATATTTTTGTATCGTTAAAATGAATTTAAAATTCTACTTTAACCGTATTATCAATTTGAATATCTTTTTATAAGACTTTAAATAAACGCAAATCTTATTAATTACATAATGTTAAATGTTTTATAAAACTTTAAGGGTACAAAGCCTATGTTACATTAACAAAATTTATCTTAATAAATCTAATAGTTAAAATACTTAAAAATAATAATAATAATAAAATTAACAATAATAATAATTATAATATAATCATAACATTTAATATAGATAGTAAAATGTATTCTCTTAATGAACATTTTATACAAATAAGATTTCGGTGCGTAACACTCGATGTTGCTTAACGTAAATATTTCATTAACAAAATGCATTTTACATCTATTTAAGTATTCACCATAGATGTGATGATAATTAATTTAAAATAATCATCAATTTTTTTTATTGTGATCGTACTTATTAAATTAATAATATTAAGAAACATGTAATATAAATATTATTAATATGTACAGAAAGAAGCATTTCCATTTGTGCATATAATAACGCAAGTGCTTTTAATATAATATATAGTAATATGCTTTGCTGTACTGGCAATACTT
>JAEIFJ010000647.1:0-20000 GCA_018903435.1 Leucophenga varia
TCATCGCCCCGATCAATAACTTTTCAAGGTGTTTTTTAATGAACGAAAAACTGGTAAATTATTAGGTCGAAATTCAACTTTTTTTCAAGCCTTCGCCAAAAACAATAATTAATAATTGAAAACAGATTATTTAAAAAAAAAATGTGAATATATCAAGATTTTTTTTTTTTTTTTTTTTTTCTCTTGAAATATTTTTCTTTGTTTTCTTCAAAATATACCTTATAACACATCCAAAGTTCATTTTCATATTACAATACATTTCTGGCTAGAAAAAACCGGCCGAAAACCGAAGGCTGGTGTGGTGTAACCCCCTCAAAGTTTAAATTATTCAGGCATATTTAAGCTCATTTAAAACAGAGGAGGATACACACATTACTAATTGACTAAATAAGATTATTATGGTTCCGTTATTTTTGAAGTCTTTGATGGGTGCGTTTAAAGTTAAGCACTAGCAAAAAATCATAACATACAATTAAGTTGAACAGAGATAAAAATGTTTTTGTTACTGGACACTTTTTATTTGTTTCTTTCCTCTTTCATTCCTCATTTACACTTTTCACTACTCCACTTTTAACGGGCTGTACAATATTTTTTTTTTTTTTGATAATTTTTTTTTTTTTAGGTTTAAGATCAACCTTATATATATTAACAACTCTTAGTACGTGGCAATACGAGAAATAACACTATATGCCCCCAACTTTTTCCAAACATTGTTGTTATTGGTTTCTAACTGAAACAAAACCAAAAAATCTTCGAGTTCTCCTTTGGGCGTAATTTGCATTTGATGAGATTTTTAGGCCTAATAGTTCACAAAATTTTCATGCGCTATTCTTTTCAAAAGTGCGTACCAAAGCGATTGTTTGGAGTTTGACATCTTCCAAAACAGATCATTGTTCAGTTTGCTCAGATTTTTTGATTTTTTTAAATCTAAAAAAAGAACGACTTTTAAATAGCCCTAACATAAATAAAATACACAAGTTTTTTTTTTTTTTTTTGTATCGAATAATTTATATTTGCAATCTGTCTTTAAAAGACAATCAGCAAGTTGCTTGAGTAATGAACAGTTGACAATGCGTTGGCGAAAGCCATTATGGGTAAGGAATAAAGGGATGGGGATGGGAAAAGAAAATAAACAAAAAGTAAAAATAAACATGAGTTATTGTCTCCCATGAGGGAGATCGAGCGGGTGAAGCCTGTTGAGCCTTCTTATACTGGAGCTGTTGTTGAGTAGGTTGATGGCGAGTGTGTTGGTATGCATATCGAGCCGATTTATATAAGAGGTGCTTAATCTTGTTATTTCTTGGTATACCCAAGGTACCCCGAGTTCCTCGTGTATCTCTTTGTTGGTGTGGAACACGTGAGCGTTTGACATAATCCTCAGCGCCTTGTTTTGAAATATTTGAATAATAGAACAGTTACTCCTGCTGGCAGTGCCCCAAATTGCCATAAATGTTTTTTTAACCTTTCATTGAGCTGTGCCTTTTTGGTGAGAAGGTGAGGACGCCAGGTTAACCTTCTGTCAAGACCCAAGCCCAGATACTTGGCTGTAGCGCTGCATGGGATTGTGGCTCCGTCAAGATGAACTTGGGGACAGTCACCCCTTCTTAAAGAAAAAGTCATTTGAGTGGACTTCTCAGGGTTCACTACAATGTTCCACCTCTTGAGCCAAGTAGAGAAGATGTCGAGTTGCCTTTGAAGGATTCCAGAAGCAACCTGTGGGGAAACGTCGGATGCCAAGAAAACCGTGTCGTCTGCATACGTAGCGACCAGCAATTTGTCTTCCTCTATAATCGGCAAGTCGGCTGTATAGAGAGTGTAAAGGACTGGTCCTAGAACACTTCCCTGAGGAACTCCGGCTCGAATATCTTTTATTTGGGAATTTTCTTCCCCACATCTAACGAAGAAACTCCTGCGCTCAAGGTAGGACCTAATAAAGGTATAGTATGGAGCTGGTAAGATCGTCTTAAGTTTGTGAAGCAGACCAGCATGCCACACCCTGTCGAAGGCTTGCTTTACATCTAGAAAGACTGCCGAACAAAACTTCTTCTCCTCAAATGATTCCAGAATCTTCTCGACTAACCTGTGGCACTGTTCCGGCGTGCCATGGCTTTCTCTGAAACCGAACTGGTGATCGGGTATCGAACCGGCCTCTTCCAGAATTGGCCGCATTCTACGCAGGAAAAGTCTCTCAACAACTTTGGAGAGTACCGACAGTAAACTTATTGGACGATATGAGGCGAGATTGGCTGCAGGCTTCCCAGGTTTGCGTATGAGTATTATTTCGGCGCATTTCCACTGGGTGGGAAAGTGACCAAGCTGGAAGCATTTGTTGATGATGTTTACAAGTATCTGCAACCCAATTGGGGGCAACGCTTTGATGGCAGAAACATCAATATTGTCGTATCCAGGCGATTTAGACGATTTGAGATTGCCAATTTCGCTGATCACTTCATCTATCTCAACTACAGGGATAGGGGGCGACATTTGACAGGGCACGTCAAGGAAGTTGAGAGTTTCCTCTACCTCAAGTTGGGAGCATCTGTCAAATGGAGAGAATGTTTCGTACAGGTGATCGGCGAAGGCTGTAGCTCTTTCTGCATCCGAGCGACACCAGAAACCGGCAGCATTCTTAACAGGCTCCTTCCTCATAATAGGTCTTTTGATGCCCTTGGTTAGTTGCCACAGGTTGTGCTGGAGGTTGCCGGGCTCAACTTCTGCGAGGAACTGCTCCATGGACTGCTTGCGGAGACTAAATAGTATTTCCTTGACATTCTTAGCGGCTCTATTATAGGCAGTTTTGTCCCTCGGGTTGCGAGAATTGTGCCAGACACGGCGAAGACGCCTTTTCTCAGCCACCAGAGCTGCAACTTCAGGAGACCAAAGGTGAATATCCCTGCGAGGGGTGCGGTTACAGGAACTGCGGAGAGGAGTGGCAAACGAAACAGCGTTGTGAATTTGGATGTTCAGATGCTCAACCATATCGTCTATATCATCTCCAGTGATAAGCTCAGCTGGATCCAGATTCCTCTCAAGCCAGGACTGATAATGGTCAATTTTAGTGTAACGCTTGAATAATCTTTTTCTCGCCGAGTTAGTGCTTGCTGACACGTTAACCAAAAGTTGAACAGCACAATGATCAGAGCACAGATCAAGATTGTTATTGGTGACGATTTTATGTCTCTGTATTCCCTTAGAGATGGCAATATCTAACACGTCTGGGATCTTATTGATATCTGTTGGCCAATAAGTGGGCTCTCCAGACGAATGGCAGTTGAGTCTGCTGTTATTTATACATTTAAATAGCGCGCGGCCTTTAGGGTTGTTAACACGGGAACCCCACCATGAATGCTTGGCGTTGAAGTCGCCTCCAACAATGAACCTGGGGCCAAGGTTATCCAATAGTTGTTGAAAATGACTATGTACAACGGTGTGGCGAGGTGGACAGTAGACAGCCGCAACTGTGATATCTCCCGTCGGACAGACAACTCTAACCTTGGCACACTGCACCCAGGGTTCCTGATAGGCCTGAAGCTCCACGTATTTGATTCCACTCCTGATAATGACTGCCGCACCACCCCGGGCGGTACCGTTGGGATGATTTACAGCTATAACATCATATCCACTAATGAAGAAGAAGGATTTGCTCGTAAAATGTGTTTCCGATACCAAAAGTATGTCAACAAAGTTGGTTTTGAGAAAATGCTCGACCTCAGGCCTACTCTTACACAGGCCATTCGCGTTCCATAGTACGATATGGAGACTTATTTGCATAGTTTAGTCATTAATGACGTGAACAATTGCATCATGACTGCAAATTGATCTAGCATTTTTTCAATCATGGTTTCCAGACGATCCAGTCTGGGATTTAGTTGATTTATAACTGTGGGAGATGCTGTTGGTTGCTGCGTGGTTTGATGCCCTGGACAATCAAAGTGACCTCCTCTCACTACGTTGGCAAAGCTGATGCCATGATTTACTGAGGGCGCTAAGAGGCCGGAGGTTCTTATTCCTTGAGACACCGGAGTGGTTCTTGGCTTGGGTGAATGCAGCTCTTTCGCTTTCTTATAAACTATACAGCCCTTGTATGAAGCAGCATGGTCTCCTTGACAATGGGCGCAACAGGCAGGTTCATCCTTTCGTTTTGTGCACTCAGCTGAGCTGTGGTCTGCGCCACATTTGACACATTTTGGTGGTAAACGGCAGTACTTCTGTGAATGCCCAAAACCCTGACAGCGGTAGCATTGAAGAATGTCCTTGGACTTATTCGGTGGTTCGATCGTGACCACACAGTTACACAGCCTTTTTAAAGAAAAAAACCTCCTTGTTGTTGCTGGCCGGTTCCAGATTGACGAAAAATATGGACATCGGCTTTTTGTTGAATCGATTAATGGCGTTTTTAATCTCGCGGCTTCGTACAGCATGTCCGTGTTCAGCCAAAGCCTCCTTGATGTCATTCAAATCGGTGGAGTGATGTAGTCCTTTTAAAACAATCCTGTAAGCACGCTCATCCTTGGCTTGGAAGGTCTGGTAAAGCATTCCGTTTGTATCAAGTAAGTGTTTAAGCTTAGAGAAACTGTCCTTATCGGCCAAGTTAACTCTAACACGACCATCCTTGCCAGACTTATAGTCAAAATTCTTATTACCAATGGCCAAATATATATCGCTTAGAAGTTCTGAAATGTTAGCAACATCCGGGATAAATATCGGTGGTGGCCTAATTATCCTCGCTGCTGCAGTAGGAGCCGTGTCCATGAGATCGTTCTTACTAACATCGTCATTATCGTTATTATCATCTGATAAAATTGCGAACCTGTTAGAATTTGTATTGTTGCTATTTTTGGCCTTGGTTTTTTTCAGGAGTGACAAATTTTTGCGAGGGGCGGCTTTGCGTCTTAGCTCATCTGGCAAAAAACAACAAGCACTTCTTTAACTAACTTTTCTTCCCCTTTGAGAAAAAACAGCCGCCTTTATCACTTTTTTTTTTTTAAGCTTTCCTTTGCCGGGGAGGGCTTTTCCTCGCCAAAATCCCCTCTTATTTTGGTTTAGGTTAAGGGGTCCATTTTCCCTTTTGGGGCCGCCATGGCACAAAAAAAGAAACAGGGAAAAATAAAAAAAATTAAAAAAATTGAAGAAAAGTAAAAAAATAAACTAATATTATTTTTTTTTTATTTTTTTTTTTTTATTTTTTTTTTTAAAAATTTTTATTTTTTTATTTTTTATAAATATAAAAAGAGAAGATACAAACACAGCCCCATATCAAAAAAAACAAAAAAAAGAAAAAAAAACGAACAGATTTCTTTCCTTTGAAGACAATTAATTTATGGAATATTCAAAACTTAAATTTCTAGCGGTTCACACGTTTTATTTTGTGAATGTATATCATTATATATGTACATATGTATGGTGTTGAATGAATTCTTCACAACATAATTTGTTTAATACCTTAATATACGGAAAATATGTAGTTTTAATTGTAAAAGTTTGGTTTTACATTTCATTGAAAATGTACAAGATTGAAGAAAGTATGATGTTCAAAGAATAAAAAAAGATGTCCCGCTATTGTATATTGCTGAATGGTTATATTGCTAATATGGCCGGGAACGATTTCCAGAGTCACTGCGTATTGGACCACCACCGTCGCGACGATTACTACCAACGCCTCCACGCGCACCTCCACCCGGTCGCCCTCCACCATCACCACCGTAGCGAGAAAAACCAGTGCCACTAGCTCCTCCTGCGTTATTGACGCGATCTTTGTTTTGATATTCACCGCTTTTACGTTCGTTACTGCCACTATAACCGCCGCCTCCACCATAATTTCCACCATTGAACCCTGCGCCGTAACTAGAATTTACACTTGCGCAGTTATCACCACCATCAGATTTTGGAGTTTTGCATCTTAAAAAAAAAAATAGAAAAAGAAAATAAAACAATCAAAACGAAATCTTTAGAATGTTTCAATACATAAAATAAGATGTTCAACAGATAAGATGTACAAGATTTTGAAGAGTTTAAGTAAAACCACATTTATACAAATGTGTTTTAAATTTACAAATTATATTTTCTGAATAAACATCACAATTGTATCTTGTAATTTAACAGCATATGACGATGAATGGATGATTATTCCGAGTACCTCCAAGTTGAACATTTAGATTAGGAAAAAGAATGTATACATTAATGATACTTTCTAATATTTTTTTTTCAAAAATGTTATTGGTGTTATATAATAACAAAAATAAAAAAAGTGTGAGTGATAAACACTCACTGGGTTTTGATGTGAAACATGTTGACTATTATTACTGAAATTAAAATTAAGTTTTCCTCTTAAAAATCCAAAATAAACGAGGAAAAACTTTAACTTCGGTGAAACCGAATCTCAACTACCCGTTCCACGTATCTTTGTATAGTTTACTTATCAGTGGCTGAAGCAAAATTTTGAGTTTTGCGTTTATTGTTCGATACTAAAGAAGTTTAGACACAGTAAGCTAAGAAACATAACAATAACTTTCTCGAAAAAAGTTAGAAAATGGGATGTGAGTTTGTATGAGAGCTATAAGATACAGTTTCCCGATCCATATAATAGCAGTGCATACATAGGTTTTAAGTGGTTTTATATACATTCACAAATAATAATTATTTTCATACACAAACTGAAGCCATTCCTCGCGGGGACCTTGGTTCAGACATAGAAAGTAGTCGTTGTCGAGAAAAGCTTAAGTTTCACATTTAAATCTAATATCTTTATATCTTGACCGAATAAAATGCGAAGAAATAAACAGGCAGTCAGACGGAAGTGGTTACATAGATTCACCATATATCGATTGATTTCAGAGTTATTCATCGTGTTGGGCAGGTAAATTTAGGCAGTTTTCATGGAAAACAATTCAAAAGTAGAAAAATAAGTTTCGTGGACGAAAAATGTGAAAAATTAGACAGAATTGTTTTATTTCAGCATTTTTCCTATTCCATTTTTATCCCCAACCTCATATTTTTCGGTGCGAAAACTTTTGGATGTAAGATTCTAAAATTTTTATACAACGGGAGGGCCAGTCTAGTACGTACCTATTACATTCGTTCCACCATGCAAAACTAGTATTAGAGCAGCAACTGCACTTCCAATCGCCATAACGAGGTTGAACATTGTTATTGCCACCTCCACTGGATCCACCGCTAAACCTCCCACGACCATCATTGCCACTGCTGCGGATTTCAAAGTTTTTCTCTCCCAATTTGGGCGTTGAAATCACATATGACAATTTTGATGTCATGCTTAGGCCAACGCTCATAAAGTTTTTCTAAGCGCTCATATTATTTATCTTTCTTAACATCGTCTTTGGATAATGTCAGGGCGTGCACACATATAAAGCTAATGTTGAAGAACTTAGTTTTGATGCGTATCGAGGCAAAGCGCTCGTCTACCGCTGTAAATTTGGAGACGAGATCGCGTACTTTCCTACTAACCACGAAGCCACATCCAAATATGCGTTGACTCTTATTGCACAAGTAGTAAATGTCACAGGTTACTAAATTTATGCAACCGTGTCCAGTCGATCGCATTTCCTGGATAGCAGTAATGTCTGCTCTTAAGTTGTCGAAAGAGGCAATTAGCTCTTCTATTGCACCATACCTTTTGAGGGTTCGGACGTTCCAGGTGCATAGAGTCTTATCCAGAACATCGAAAAAATCAAACTCTACAAGGCTCTGATCACCCCAGTCCTGATGTATGGCGCAGAAACATGGGTCACGTCAAAGAGAGAAAAATTCTTCGCAAAATATTTGGTCCTGTCAGAGTGGACAACAAGTACCGTATTCGCATGAATCACGAGCTGTAAAAGTTTTGCCTCGAAGCCGATGCGAAATGCATCCAGCAAGACGAGCGTTCCTTGGCCGATGCTGCGAATGAACCGCTCTCCAGAAATAAATCGTCTAAAACCTACACAGGAATATTCCAACTTTTAAAGGTTTGCCTTATGACCCTGCGATTGCAGAGTAATGGTAACAAATTTTTTAACACTACAATTTTCGATTTTTTCATATCGATACTACGTGTCTAAACTTTAAACGCGTTTTTCTCGAAACATATTTTTTGAAATTGGCGCGCAGTATAACTCGAACAAAATTTTCGCAAATCGAATTCAATACACCCCCAATATGAAAATATTGTCATAGGGGATTTTCGAAAAACTAATAAGGTGTTTTTTAATGAACGAAAAACTGGTAAATTATTAGGTCGAAATTCAACGTTTTTTCAAGCCTTCGCCAAAAACAATAATTTATAATTGAAAACAGGTTATTTAAAAAAAAAAAACCTGTGAATATATCAAGATTTTTTTTTTTTTTTTTTTCCTTGAAATATTTTTCTTTGTTTTCTTCAAAATATACCTTATAACACATCCAAAGTTCATTTTCACATTACAATCCATTCCTGGCTAGAAAAAACCGGCCGAAAACCGAAGGCTGGTGTGGTGTAACCCCTCAAAGTTAAAATTATTCAGGCATATTTAAGCTCATTTAAAACAGAGGAGGATACACACATTACTAATTGACTAAATAAGATTATTATGGTTCTGTTATTTTTGAAGTCTTTGATGGGTGCGTTTAAAGTTAAGCACTAGCAAGAAAAATCATAACATACAATTAAGTTGAACAGAGATAAAAATGTTTTTGTTACTGGACACTTTTTATTTGTTTCTTTCCTCTTTCATTCCTCATTTACACTTTTCACTACTCCACTTTTAACGGGCTGTACAATATTTTTTTTTTTTGATTAATTTTTTTTTTTTTGGTTTAAGATCAACCTTATATATATTACAGAGATCTGCAAAAATCACTTTTTTCTTGATTTATTCATACGCCCAAATTCTTACTCAATTCCACTCACCGAAGGAAACGCAGCATTGAATAAAAATCAGCTCATGCTGATGAGCACATGAATCGTGTATATGCCCTTCGGCTCAACCGATCAAACATTCATATGCACCCGAAGACGCGTTAAATTCACTCAATGTGCGCAAATTTTTTTGCTCATTGAGTTTATTCACGCTCATATGCAAACCGATCATTTGGGCGTATGTTGATTTTACTCAACATTGATTGAGTTGAATAAGAATAAAATCAAAAAGAATAAAATCAACTCGTATGAGTTTGTGCATGTGCAAAGTGAAAGAAAGGAAAATACGTAATTTCACAACAGATTATATATTTTCATATTGAATGACAATGGACATGAGAAAAAAAAAAATTAATAAAGTGAAATTATAATTAAAAAAAAATGTTTTCACACTTTATCAATAATTTAACATAAAAAAGGGACACATTTTGATTTCATAATACTTAATGCATTCTTATGATGTATATTATCTAAAATGTATAATTATTTAAATTTAAATGCTGTCCACTGTTTTTGGACCAAGACGATTTCTTTTGTCAGTTATTATGTTTGCTGCCAAAGAAAATGCGCGCTCTGCAACTGCACTACTAGCTAGAAATGCACGAACACGAGTTGAGTTATTCGTTGAATAAAAATCATCATGAGCTAATTTTTATTCAACGCTGACTTTCGTACCGTGAGTGGAATTGAGTAAGAATTTGGGCGTATGAATAAATCAACAAAAAAATTCAATGTTGAGTAAAATCAACATACGCCCAAATGATCGGTTTGCATATGAGCGTGAATAAATTCAGTGAGCAAAAAATTTGCGCACATTGAGTGAATTTAACTCAGCAGTGACTTCGGGTGCATATGAATGTTTGATCGGTTGAGCCGAAGGGCACGATTATTCGGCTGTTTTTGTGTATGAACGTTTTTGCAATCACGCCTTGCCGTTCTCTGATATATTAACAACTCTCAGTACGTGGCAATACGAGAAATAACACTATATGCCCCCAACTTTTTCCAAACATTGTTGTTATTGGTTTCTAACTGAAACAAAACCAAAAAATCTTCGAATTCTCCTTTGGGCGTAATTTGCATTTGATGAGATTTTTAGGCCTAATAGTTCACAAAATTTTCATGCGCTATTCTTATCAAAAGTGCGTACCAAAGCGAATGTTTGGAGTTTGACATCTTCCAAAACAGATCATTGTTCAGTTTGCTCAGATTTTTTGATTTTTTTAAATCTAAAAAAACAACGACTTTTAAATAGCCCTAACATAAATAAAATACACAAGTGAAGCTTAAAATACGAACAGATTTCTTTCCTTTGAAGACAATTAATTTATGGAATATTCAAAACTTAAATTTCTAGCGGTTCACACGTTTTATTTTGTGAATGTATATCATTATATATGTACATATGTATGGTGTTGAATGAATTCTTCACAACATAATTTGTTTAATACCTTAATATACGGAAAATATGTAGTTTTAATTGTAAAAGTTTGGTTTTACATTTCATTGAAAATGTACAAGATTGAAGAAAGTATGATGTTCAAAGAATAAAAAAAGATGTCCCGCTATTGTATATTGCTGAATGGTTATATTGCTAATATGGCCGGGAACGATTTCCAGAGTCACTGCGTATTGGACCACCACCGTCGCGACGATTACTACCAACGCCTCCACGCGCACCTCCACCCGGTCGCCCTCCACCATCACCACCGTAGCGAGAAAAACCAGTGCCACTAGCTCCTCCTGCGTTATTGACGCGATCTTTGTTTTGATATTCACCGCTTTTACGTTCGTTACTGCCACTATAACCGCCGCCTCCACCATAATTTCCACCATTGAACCCTGCGCCGTAACTAGAATTTACACTTGCGCAGTTATCACCACCATCAGATTTTGGAGTTTTGCATCTTAAAAAAAAAAATAGGAAAAGAAAATAAAACAATCAAAACGAAATCTTTAGAATGTTTCAATACATAAAATAAGATGTTCAACAGATAAGATGTACAAGATTTTGAAGAGTTTAAGTAAAACCACATTTATACAAATGTGTTTTAAATTTACAAATTATATTTTCTGAATAAACATCACAATTGTATCTTGTAATTTAACAGCATATGACGATGAATGGATGATTATTCCGAGTACCTCCAAGTTGAACATTTAGATTAGGAAAAAGAATGTATACATTAATGATACTTTCTAATATTTTTTTTTCAAAAATGTTATTGGTGTTATATAATAACAAAAATAAAAAAAGTGTGAGTGATAAACACTCACTGGGTTTTGATGTGAAACATGTTGACTATTATTACTGAAATTAAAATTAAGTTTTCCTCTTAAAAATCCAAAATAAACGAGGAAAAACTTTAACTTCGGTGAAACCGAATCTCAACTACCCGTTCCACGTATCTTTGTATAGTTTACTTATCAGTGGCTGAAGCAAAATTTTGAGTTTTGCGTTTATTGTTCGATACTAAAGAAGTTTAGACACAGTAAGCTAAGAAACATAACAATAACTTTCTCGAAAAAAGTTAGAAAATGGGATGTGAGTTTGTATGAGAGCTATAAGATACAGTTTCCCGATCCATATAATAGCAGTGCATACATAGGTTTTAAGTGGTTTTATATACATTCACAAATAATAATTATTTTCATACACAAACTGAAGCCATTCCTCGCGGGGACCTTGGTTCAGACATAGAAAGTAGTCGTTGTCGAGAAAAGCTTAAGTTTCACATTTAAATCTAATATCTTTATATCTTGACCGAATAAAATGCGAAGAAATAAACAGGCAGTCAGACGGAAGTGGTTACATAGATTCACCATATATCGATTGATTTCAGAGTTATTCATCGTGTTGGGCAGGTAAATTTAGGCAGTTTTCATGGAAAACAATTCAAAAGTAGAAAAATAAGTTTCATGGACGAAAAATGTGAAAAATTAGACAGAATTGTTTTATTTCAGCATTTTTCCTAATAGAAATGCTCAAAACCGGGGATTTTTGTTTTTGTCGGATCGTTATGTAAAATATATTATGCTTTTTTATCCTCAACCTCATGTTTTTCGGTGCGAAAACTTTTCGATGTAAGATTCTAAAATTTTTAATACAACGGGAGGGCCAGTCTAGTACGTACCTATTACATTCGTTCCGCCATGCAAAATTAGTATTAGAGCAGCTACTGCACTTCCAATCGCCATCACGAGGTTGAACATTGTTATTGCCACTTCCACTGGATCCACCGCTAAACCTCCCACGACCACCATTGCCACTGCTGCGGGTTTCGAAGTCACTTCCGCCACCACTCCCGCGTTCTTAGCGATTGCCACCACCACGATCTCCGCCACCACCACGAGTACGTCCACCAAATCCACCACGTCCACTTTTGTTCCAATTGTTCTGTCTTTGTGCAAGTGACACTTTAATAGTACACCCATTAAAATCGCGTCCGTCGAACCATTCTATTGCTGATTGTGCAGCATTGACGTCATCATATGTAACTGTTGCTTCGCCTTTTGAAATCCCTGTCTCTTTGTGTTTATAGAGCCAAATCTTTGGTTTCATAGTACGTTTATCCTTCTAAAAAATAAAAATTAAAAAAATGATTATTCGGATTAACAAAAAACAAATACCTCAAGATGATATGCTATTGTAGTTGACAGATTACTTTTTTTGTGGATCATTCCAAAGTAAATTATATATATATAGTCTATATAGTCTATATATATATAGTCTATATATGTATATATAGTCTTTCATTACTACATTAAAATTGTGCATGCACAAGAAATACGTTTCTAATGCTTGATTACTGTTTTAATGTACACACATTTAATTAGAATACATATTAAAAAATATATTAGTCTTGAGTCCCGAGAACAATTCAAGTCACGAGTAAAATTTCGGGATAATCGGAAAATTCCACAAATATTAAAGTATCGCGATTCAGTCCTACTCCGAAAATCTAGTAGGGTACCGCGGCATTCCTCTCTACATTAAAGTAATCATTTTTATTGTACTTCGCATTTAAAATGTTGGTGGAATTTAACCTCCATCTACCAGCACATAACTGGAAGGTGGTCAAATAGAAGACATCAAATTGTTTCACTATGCAGATTGTCGTACTGCTGAATAAAGTGTCCCTCCAGGCGGTCACAGAGAATAGAGCGCGTATAAACTAGAGTTTAAGCAAGGTGTTTCAAAACATATGTACAAAACATATGCCGACGTAAACCAAATCTTGGAGGTGAAACCAACCGAACTGTAGCTACTGACGAAGATGGAGCATCGTCAACTTGCTCATGCAACATCCTGTCTTGACTTTTCACCACTGAAGAGGAGGAAATGCTTCTCTAGTGAGAGGACCTGACGCTGGTAGAAGATCATGGTGCAGGTGATACAAATTAACCTGCATCGCAGTAAAGCAGCGTGATCAGCCCTTCTGCATCGCCTATCACCGTAAATATGCGAATGCGCATAACTCCCAATGAAGAGGTACAGATACAAATGAACGAGATGAGTTTCTTATAGACTACATACTACTAGGTTACTGATATGTAATATGGGAAATACTCCCCACCTTTAAAACAAAGGCTAAACGGAAAGTCCTGGACATAACCTTAGTGATGGAGAATATTATAGACGATATCTCGTCATGGAAGGGTGTCCAATGAACCGTCCTTCTCTGACCATAGATACATTGAATTCGTCTTGAAAGGCAAACTGGTGTTTAAAAGAGGGGCTTGGCATTAATCCTCAAAAAAACAGTTCTGGTCCCCTTCTCCAGACGGTACAAACTTGACATTGGCCCAGTTTACATTACTCTTCCGTCCTGTGTCTTTCCGACGAGGTCTAGTATCTAGGGCTAATCCTAGATAAACTATTAAATTGGAATTCCCACATTAAGACTGCCATCAATAAGTTCACCTTCGCTCTGTGGACCTGTAGGCCTCTTTTTGGGAAAAACTGGGGTTAAACACCAAAAATTATTTACTGGGTCTACACTTCTATGGTTAGACCCATCTTCAAGTATGCCTCCTTTATTTGGTGGCCAAAGTTGCTGCAATATACCACGGTTAAGCAGTGTGATAGCCTTCAGCGACTGGCGTGTCTCTGTGTCACTGGGGCGATGAGGACCTGTCCCACTGCTGCCATGGAGGCGATCATTGGTCTACCGCCTCTACACATCTTCACGATGTCATCAGCCGCTGTGGAAGCCATTAGATTCCAAACGCTGAACAATGATGTACTTCTTGACTCTGGTCATTCAAACATTCTTAAACTCATTTCAGGCATCGAGATCTGCAAGATAACAGATTATATGAACACGGTTTTTCGCTTTGGCTATCAAAGCACTTACGTCCTGGACCTTCTCATCCAAGTTAGTTCTCCACTGCTATGACGTACTACAGCTCTTTTCTCAGGGTCGTAAAGTCACTATCTGCTGGGTCCTTGGACAGAGGGGTATTGACGGCAACGAAATCGCTGACGAGCTCGCCAGAGCCGGCTCCTCCTCTCCCTTTATTGGCACGGAGCCTTTCTGTGGGCTCAGTTGGGCTTCTGCCTTACGCTTAATCGACATGTTCTCCGCAGAATCTCTTCGACAATACTTGGTTCAGTACCCGGGCCTGCGGCAAGCTATGCAATTGGCTCGCCCTATCTGCCCAAAAATGTTGTACACCTCAGTCGTCATGACCTCAGGCTGCTAACTGGCTACCTCACGGGTCATAACAGATTGAGGTATCACCTTCACAAAATTGGTCTGTCCCAAGAGTCAGAGTGTAGACTCTGCATGGAGGTCGACGAAACTAGTATACACATTCTATGTGAATGTCCAGCTTTGGCCCGCTACAGATTCACCCTATTTAATCGCTGTCTCATTACTACCGAGCAAATCAGGGTCGCCCCGACTAGGGGATACTCTTCTGCTTATTAAAGAGGCGGAGAGGATTCTCTGTCCATAACCTAACCAGTTATTTTTGCCAGGCTTGGGTGCAATAGACGCCCCTACAGACGCAGTTCTCGTTTAATCTCCATTAGAAGGGCCTATCATGTTCCCGTCTAAAGAGCGACTACTTGAGGTAAGGTTGGTCAGTTAAGGGTTCCAAAGACGTAAAACAAAAATAACCGCGTAAAACACACACAGGAAAAAGTGCATCAAATGCAATGATGGCTAGTCTAAACAGATGTACTCTAGGTGGCAGACACAGAGGTGTAAATTCACCCGTAGATAGTTCCTCGGCAGTGGTAAGGATTATGTAGACCCCAACTATCGTTAGAACAAAATAACATGAACCCCATAAACATATAAGGATCACAATATAGGATATGCACCTGGAACGTCCGAACCCTCAACAGGGGTGGTGCAATAGAAGAACTCATTACCACTCTTGACAACTTCTAAGCAGACATTACTGCTATCCAGGAAATGCGATGGACTGGACACGGTAGCATAAATTTAGTAACCTGTGACATTGACTACATATTTGGATGTGGCTCCGTGGTTAGTAGGAAACTACGCGGTTTTGTCTCCAGGTTAACAGCTGAAGATGAATGTCTCGCCCCGATATGAATCGCAGTTAGATTTTTCAACATTAGCCTTACATGTGTACACGCCTCGACAAATGTTAAAGATGGATGAAGAAAGATGAATTCTATAAGCGCTTGGAAAGCCTCTACGACCGCTACCCCAAGCATAACATCCAAATTTTCATCAGTGTTTTCAACGCCAAAAATTGGGAAAGAATAAATCTTTCGCCCAACCATCGGAAAATTTAGCCTACATGACACCACCAATAATAATGGAGAAAAGCTAATCGATTTTGCTGCTTCGTTCAGCTTTCAGAGGTCCTAACATCGACTTGGAGAATTACCTTGTTATAGCCAAGGTACGTACGAAACTCAGAACAGCTCACGCCAAGCGAGCTACCATACAATGTAAGCTAGATTTTTGGTATGTTAAAGTCACTGCATTCAACTCAGAGAGACTTCCGACTTTATAAATGATCAGTTGAAGCTTATCTCATAATCATTAGCTACAGCAGGCAAAGAGGTTATTGGCAATACTAAACCTCGAAGGCAGACATGGTACGGCGAGGAATGTCGCATTGTTTCTGCAGAAGAGAATTTAGCAAGACAACGAACTAGGCAGACGGGAGCAACACGATCGGTTGTTGAGCGATATAGTGAGAAACGGAGAGTGGAAAAACGCCTGATTATATGAAAGAACTGGTTAGGCGAGAAGTGGAGGAGATTGAGGTGATGGGTAGCAGAAACGTGACTCGGGCAAAAGCGTAACAATAACAAAGCGTCAGGCGCAGACTAACTACCCGCAGAGTTTGATTGGATGTGTGTCGTTGACATATGCAAACAGCTTAGTTCATTTGTATTAAATATTACCAATCAGGTCAACGTTTGAGCATTGTTTTATTTTGTATTTTAATGTTTTTTTTTTTGGGGGGGGGAGTTTTTTCTTACCCTTGACAACGCTTTGGGTGGTTGTCAGCGTCATCATACAGAGGCGAACGATTTTTGCAGGAATCTTAAGTTCAGTCAATGCTTTAAAGAACTTTGATATCGTATGATTGGCGTGTCGAAAAGCGGTTTTGAAATGAAGAAGAGGGGGGTTGTGGCCATTTATTTTTCTTTTTTGTTTTTTATCAACTGGCTCATAAAGATTAAGGGGTTGGTGGTCTTCTTCTTTTTTCTTTTAAATCCTTATTTTTTTTCTTTACATCTTATTTCCCTTCCTTTCCCACCTTAACACCAAAAACCCCATAAAATTTTTTTTTTTTTTTTTTTTACTTTTTAATTTTTAATTTTTTCGGCCTTTTTCGAGTTCCCTTTTTTTTAGATTAGGAAAACCCCTCTCACCCTACCCTTTAACTACCTTCCCCCTTCCCTTTTTTTTATAAGTTTTTATCCCCCCCACCCAAAAAAACTCTTCGCCGCCGGTGTTAAATAACTCTGCGGGAAGTTCGTCTGCGTCCGCCGCTTTGTTATTTTGAAGCCTTTTTATAGCTTCTAGGACCTCGTCATAGTTTGGTGGCTCCTCAGGAGTCGCCATCATGGTCTGTCGGGGAGCCAGATATTCATCTTCTCCTCTGGCGGCATTGTTCCCGTACTTAATGAGTTGGAGATATGCTTCCACTGATCGTTTATACAATCGGATGCCGGAGTAGTCTCTCTAAGCAATTGAGAGACCCTTTTTGAGAAGGCAGAGGCGAGCTGTAGCGACTTTAGCCTACCAACATCTAGCTTTCGTTGTATGATAGCTCGCTTGGCGTGTGCTGTACTAAGTCTGGTACGTACCTTGGCTAGAACAAGATAGTGGTCCGAATCGATGTTGTCTTTTTCTGGCATTGATTAGCACGTGGTCTATTTGGGTGCGGACGCCTGGGACGCCACCGCGCCAAGTTGCCTTGTGGATGTCAAAGTGTTGGAGTCTGTGGCTAATTATGACCATGTTGCGGCCCGCGGCAAAGTCAATTATCCTTTCTCCATTATTATTGGTGTTGTCATGTAGGCTAAATTTTCCGATGGTTGGGCGAAAGATTTCTTCTCTTCCAATTTGGGCGTTAAAATCACCGATGACAATTTTGATGCCATGCTTGGGTCAGCGCTCATAAAGTTGTTCTAAGCGCTCATAGAATTTATTTTTCTTCACATCGTCTTTATATAATGTCGGGGCGTGTACACATATTAAGTTAATGTTGATGAAGAACTTAGCTTTGATAAGTATCGATGCAAGGCGCTCGTCTACTGCTATAAATTCGCAGGTTGCTTTTTCTAGGTGTCCATTTCTAATCCATCGCATTTCCTGGATGGCTGTAATATCAGCCCTAAATCTGTCAAGAGTATCAATCAGTTGTTTAGTTGCACCAACCCTATAGAGGGATCGGACGTTCCAGGTGCATAATTTTTAAATCGTGTTCCTTAAATCTTTTCCGGGGTTTGTTATCCTTAGTAATGGATTTAACGGTAGTTGGGGCCTCCAGAATCCATGCCCCTGCCGCGGAGTTGACCACGGGTAGGTTTTCACTTCTGTATCTGCCACCTGGAGTAGTTTTCTTTCTTCTAACCGTCTTATCCATGATTCGTGTGTTCTTATGGTTTTAAGTTGTTTTCCGGTTGAGAGGCCAACCCCCTGCGAACCAACCTCATCCTGATTGTTGTCTCTTTAGATGCCTCTTACGTCCAGCTGAGCCTGCTGTGGTGGTATACACAGTATGTTCAATAAATTAGGGGACTTCTTGTTTAAATCATGGAACACGTAACGCCACCTATTTGAACCTCAATAACATTAGAAAGGTACATGTCTCACCTTTCAAACGCAGCCAACTTCATGTAAATTGGTTGACAGGTTAAATAGTTACTCGCTTTTTAATGACAGTATGTTTTTTGCTTGTGTCGTAAAAGTACGTGAATTTTTGATGAATTTTTCGTGAGTTTTTGATGGAAAAACATATTTGTGGCATCGGCCACCCTCCGTATTCTCCTGATCTATCACCATGCGACTATTTTCTGTTCTGTTCTTTAAACTTAAAACTGCCATGAAAGGAGCGTTTTACGATATTCCAGCCATTCAAGCAGCCGTGACACAGGTATTAAAGAACATTCCTTAAATAGCGAATAACTTTTTAACATGTCCACCAATTTACATGAAGTGGGCGAGACCTGTACCTTTCAAATGTAATCAACGTTCAACAGATGGCGTAACGTGTTCCATGATTAAAAAAAAGTCACCTTATTTATTGAACATACTGTGTATATATAAGGTTTTCATATATCTCCCTTCCGCCTTTTTGTCTTTTGAATTTCACGGCTATGTACAAAGCGCTATCGGGCAATACTATACATAATTTGAAAGGGTTGACATAACCTACAAAACGACGATATGCATGATTAGTTTGGATACTGCGTTCAAAAGTTGAAGACGTGTAAACATGGACTTCACTAATAATGTTTTGGAGGATGGTACTCTATTACTTCGAACCCCGGAGGAATGGTTAAAACGATACCATGGATAAGCCAGCAGGCGGAAGACCTTTGACGACGAATACCGATCAAATCATGGAAAGCATCGAGTTAGACCAGCATGTGATGGTGACTGGCGACGAAAAATGATTCACATACAACAATATCAAGCGAAAACGGTCGTGGTCGAAAGCCGGTGAATCGTCCCATACAGTGGCCAAGCCAGGATTAACGGCCAGGAAGGTTTTGCTGTATGTTTGGTGGGATTGGAAGGAAATCATCCACTATGAGCTGCTCCCATATGGCCGGACGCTATATACTACCATCTACTGCGCTTGAAGCAGGCGATCGACCAGAAGCGTCCAGAATTGGCCAATAGGAACGATATAGTGTTCCACCAGGACAACGCCAGGCCACATACATCTTTGGTGACTCGTCAGAAGCTACGGGAGCTCGGACATAGCGCCAAGTAATTACCACCTGTTCCTGTCCACGGCGAACGCCCTTTGTGGTGTAAAGTTGGCCTCAACAGAGGCTTGTGAGAAGTGGCTGTCCGAGTTCTTCGTAAATAACAAGGGAGGTATTACGAAGTTGCCGTCCAGATGGAAACAGATTATCGAACAAAACTAAATCCGATCACTTTAACACTTTTTATAAAGCATTGAATAAAGAGCAAAAAAGGGGAAGGGAGATATTTGACAAGCTCATTCATATATATATATATATATATATATATATATATCGAAAAGTAATAAAGATAGGACATTGTTTTCTTCACAAAATTATAGCTGAAGTATTTTAACGCATTTCTTTTAAAGAAAACTGCCTTATCTTTATTACTTTTCGAGCTGCAGTCGTTCTCCACGAACCTACAAAATTGTCCTTTGAGCATCTTTTTTTGGAGCCTTACTCGGTCAAAATCAAGAGGAGATAGAAAGTTGCAACCTTCTACAAAATTGAAGGCAGAAAATAGTTCTACATTTTTATACCAGATAGGACTTGTTATCTCCTCTTCTAGTTTTCGAGTTGTACAAAATAAATCAAAAAATTTTGACATTTTTCATACAAATTGTACGATTTTAAAGGGTTATAGTTGTTTAAAAATTTAACAGTATTTTATATGAATATGTATAC
>JAEIFJ010000647.1:22500-57826 GCA_018903435.1 Leucophenga varia
TATATATATATATATATATATATATATATCTATATACATATATATTCAGATGTGCTCACGTAATTAGACCAGTGGTTTTTGATGTGATATTTATTGAAAAAAATTATCTTAATTTTTTTTTTTTTTTTTAACAAATTACAGTTAAAAAAAAATAAAAAAAACTCAGCGTTTGCAAAAAAAAATTAATAGAAGTTGCGCTCACATAATTAGGCCACCTGAAATAAATTAATGTAAATCGTAAAAATTTCGGATGGAATGGTTTTTTTTATACCCTTAAATTAACTTTGAGTCGGATAACCTTTTTGTTTCAAAACTGCGGAGCGAGGAAATCAGGAACGGATCTGCTTTGCTCAGGTTCGAAATTCGTCTGTCCTCAGCTGAAGTGGTTTTTCTTGGTTTTTGCCGCGGAATGTTCTCAAAAGTTCCATGTTTTTTGTAGTGTGCAATTGCATTTCTGACTTTATTGCGAGAAAAGCTTAAAATTTCTACGACTTTTGTAACGTTCTGAGTTTTTTGGAAACAGCTTTAAATTATTTGCCTTTTCATAGAATTTAAACTTTTTCCTTTGCCCATTTTAAAATTTTTATGTTGAAACGACTTCCTTTTATTGCATTTAATCGGTTTCTTAAATTGAGCCACAAAAAACTTACGAAAACACTTTTTTGTTATTGATAACTTAAGGTGGCCTAATTGTGTGAGCACACCAAAAAAATGAGCTTTTTGAAGTTTTAACACTTTTTCGGGGAAATACATTTTTTTTCCTTATGATTTTTTACTCATGTCAGCTTCGGGCAAAACCGTGTTGCAAAAAATACCAAAAAAAAAAAACAAATTTTTCCTAAAACTATAAGATTGAAAATTACTTGCCTAATTACGTGAGCACGTCTGTATATCTTTTATAAAAGTTTATCACGCTGGCGATTGGCTGTTCCTGTTACTATCAAAAGTTTCAAATTTAACTATTGAATATTGTCAGATTGTAAATTAAAGAATAATAATAAAAAAGAAAAAATGTAAAATACAATTTTAATTCTTTTCAAAAAATTTGATCAATGCTGCAAGAATAAAAGAGAAATAAATCAAAAACGACGCTATATTTTCGTTCATATCGCCAATATCTAGAAAGGCAGTACGCAGAAAAATAAATGTTATAGATGTTGAACGAACCTTATACTTGTTAGGGTCTACAATTTCGCCTTTAAGACGTTAAAAACTACGAGGGTTTCTATTTATATATCGGGAGCTGGCCACACTAATGTCAATAGGTAATATCTGGCAACACCATAATAAAATAATATATCGTTCTCTATCTTGACAAAACAAGTTCTCAAAAATCTCGTCAAACAGGTAAATTCTTGAGCAGTCAAAACATCAAATTGATGACTCATCCTCATCTTTTTATTTACTCACATAAAAAAAACTGAGTGGTCGACGATTTACGAACGCCGAAAAAGAAGTTAAAGCGTTCAAAAACCATGTTTTAGAGGTGTCTCAAGAGGCATGGAAAAACTGCTATGACAAACGGTTTGAACAAATGCAAAAGTGCATTGAACATCAAGGGGAACAGCATAACAGCTAATGATAATGGCCTACCGAGTAGAGTAAATTAGAGAAACTACGTAGTTTCCCGCAGTAATAGCTAAGCGGATATTGTAAGAGGAAGGACCACAAATAATGCAACTAGCAGTAATGGCAATCAGATGTCACATAATTCAGACAATGCATTTAATGAAAGGCTACAGAGACTTGAATTCATAATGGAAAATCAAATGAAACAGACTAATAAGTTGGTTGAACACATATCAAACATACTGCAAATTGTCACGTCTCTTATTAGTAATAATGTATCCAAGCCATAAAGTAGTTATATGGAATGCAAATGGCGCTTGCCAACATATGCTCGAAATTAAGCACGTCATTAAATCTCAGCAAGTGGACATTGTCCGTGTGGTGAGAGGGCGGTCAAGAATACTACCACAGCAGGTTTAGCTTGACGTAAGAGTCGTCTAAAGAGCGAATCCTCGATGTGAGGTTGGTCGGTGGAGTGGTTTACAACGACGTAAAATCATAGAACCCGTGAGACACACACAGAACAAAGTGTACCAAATGCAAAGATGGCTAGTATGAACGAAAAAACTCCAGGTGGCAGCCACAGATGTGATAATCCACCCGTGGATAACTCCGCGGCAGGGTCAAGGATTCTGGAGGCCCCAGCTACCATTAAAGCATATAAAAAAGACGATCCCCGAAAACGATACAACGATCACGACATACTTATGTGCACCTGGAACGTCCGAACCCTCAACAGGGGTGGTGCAATAGAAGAACTCATTACCACTTTTGACAACTTATAAGCAGACATTACTGCTATCCAAGAAATGCGATGGACTGGACACGGTAGCATAAATTTAGCAACCTGTGACATCTACTACAGTGGTCATGAGAGGCAACACATATTCGGATGTGGCTTCGTGGTTGGTAGTAATTTACGCAGACTCGTCTCCAGGTTTACAGCTGTAGATGAACGTCTCACCTCGATACGCATCAGAGCTAAATTTTTCAACATTAGCCTTATATGTGTACATGCCCCGACAAATGTTAAAGATGAGATGGAGAAAGACGAATTCTATCAGCGATTAGAAAGCCTCTACGATAACTGCCCCAAGCATGACATCAAAATTGTCATCGGTGATTTCAACGCACAAATTGGAAGAGAAGAAATCTTTCACCCTACCATCGGAAAATTCAGCCTACATGACACCACCAACAGTAATGGAGAAAGGCTAATCGACTTTGCTGCGGGCAGAAACATGATTGTAAGTAGTACCAGATTCCCACATCTGGAGATCCACAAGGCAACATGGCGCAGTGGTGATCTAAGTATCTGCATCTAAATAGATCACGTGGTGATAGATGCCAGGCACTCTTCTAGCGTGCTTAATGTACGAGCGTACAGAGGTCTTTACATTTACTCAGACCATTACCTTGTCCTAGCCAAGGTACTTACTAGAACGCACACAACGAAAGCTAGATGTTGGTAAGTTAAAGTCACAGTAGACTGCCGCTGCCTCCGAGAGAATCCTCCGGCCTCCGACTGTATAAACGATCAGTGGAAGCGTATCTCAAACTCATTAGCCACGGCAGCCAAAGAGTTTATTGGCTTTACTAATCCTCGAAGGCAGACATGGTACGATGAGGAATGTCGCGTCGCTACTGCAGAGAAGAATATGGCACGACAAAGAACTCTGCAGGCGGGAGCTGTTGTTGAGCGATATAGGGAGAAACGGAGAGAGGAAAAACGCCTGATCAGACGAAAGAAACGAGAACTGGAAAGGAGACCCTGCAGTCTGCACAAACTATCGCGGAATAAGTCTCCTCTCTATCGCATACAAAATACTATCTGGCGTAATATTCAATAGACTGAAACCGTATGTAGGACGTATAGTTGGACAGTCCCAGTGCGGTTTTAGACCAAAGAAGTCAACCAGCGACTCCATATTTACGCTGCGACAGATCCTGGAAAAAACCAAAGAGAAGCAAATCGGCACATACCACCTTTTCGTCGATTTCAAAGCCGCATTCGACACGCCAATCAGATCAAAGTTTTTAAAAGCTTTGATTGATCTTAAAATCCCTTCAAAAATCGTCCGCCTCTGTATGAAGACGCTGAAAAACACCCAAAGCGTTGTCAGGGTCGGTAAAGATCTCACCGACCCCTTTGACACCAAGAGAGGCTTCAGACAGGGAGATGCGTTGTCGTGCGACTTCTTCAAACTCCTATTGGAGTACATCCTGATGCAGTGCCCAAACGTCGACCGGACGGGCAACATTTTCTATAAAGAAACTATGCTTCTCGCATATGCCGACGACATAGATATTATCGCCGAAAATGCTCGAGCGATCACCGGTGCGTTCTCAGACATCGAAAAACAATGTCGTCCTATGGGACTGACGGTCAACGAGAACAAGACGAAGTACTTGGAATCCACTCACAGGCAATCTGCACGTCGCATACGGTCTTTGAGTACAGGGAACTTCAGCTTTGAGGCTGTAGAAAACTTCATATATTTGGGCTCAGATGTAAACAACATCATCAGTCTGGAGATTAAACGAAGAATCACTCTTACTAACCGTAGCTATTTTGGTCTCGGTAAGCACACATCATGACAGAATCGGATAAGTCGGCGTTGGGCGTATTTGAGAGGAAGATACTTCGGAGAATCTTTGGTCCAGTTAGAGTGGAAAACGACATCCGTATGCGCACGAACGATGAGCTGTACGAGCTATATGATGACATCGACATAGTCAGGAACATCCAATACAAAAGGCTGTCCTGGGCTGGTCACCTGTGTCGGATGGACACAGAAGCTCCAGCAAGAAAAGTTTGGAAGCAAAACGTGAATCAAATCGGAGGGGCGCGGCAGAGAGGACATCCACAGCTGCGTTGGGAGGACCAGGTCCTAGATGACATCCGCAGGATCGGAATCCCAAGATGGTATGATGAGGCACTGGATTACAACCGCTGGTGCCGAATCTTATGTGATGCCAAGGCCGACAATCGGCTGTAGTGCCACTTATATATATAAGTGGACATTGTTCTACTTTCTGAGACACATTTCACTAATAAGTCATATTTTAAGATACACGGATATGAGCTAGTAACAACCAATCATCGTGGTGGCATGGCGCGAGGTGGATCTGCAATTATCATTAAGAGCTGCATAAAATTCGCAATCTGTAGACCAATTGTTCATGATTGGGCACAAATTACCATCATTGAGTTGGAAACTATTACTGGCCGCCTCAAAATTGCAGCAGCATATTTGCCGCCTCGTTTTCAATATGTTTCAATATCTTGGTAATAATTTTATAATAGGAGGAGATTTTAATGCTAAACATCATTGGTGGGGAGCTAGATCTGACAGCCCTAAAGTCAAAGAATTGTTTAAGTGCATCAACGCAATAAATCTTTCTGCTCTCAGCACTGGTAATCCAACTTACTGGCCTACTGATTCAAACAGACATCCTGATTTATTGGAAGAAGGCTTTCAAGATCTGTGTTCCGATCATTCTGCAGTAATTATCTATACTAATATCCCGGTTAATCCGAAAATATGTAAACGTAGTTTACTCAGTAAGACTACAGATTTGGCATTGTTTCGCTGTTTTTTAGATGGAGAGATCAATCTTAACATATATGACACAATTGAATGGCTTAATAAAAAAAATTCACGAAGCCGCAGACATTGCTACTCCCTCTCGAAAACAAAGCAGATATCGTTATTATACAAATTATTCGCTGTTCTCGAATGAAATTAGATACTTATTAAGAGAAAAAAGAAGACTTCGAAATATATGGCATCAAACACGTTATCCTCGGGACAAAACTGCTCTAAATAAAATCTCTAAAAAGTTAAAGGAAAAAACCTAGTCATTTAGCTATTGGAGCTTTTTGATAAATACTGAACCAAACGGGTTAGAATATAATTTATGGAATGCTACAAAGTACCTTAAACATCCC
The DNA here is from genome assembly GCA_018903435.1 of Leucophenga varia. Taxonomy (NCBI): domain Eukaryota; kingdom Metazoa; phylum Arthropoda; class Insecta; order Diptera; family Drosophilidae; genus Leucophenga; species Leucophenga varia. Next base: position 28,022 of record JAEIFJ010000647.1, read on the forward strand.
GCAAGGCGTATTATTCCAGTCAAAAACCATAATGGAGATTGGTGCCACAGCAATAAGGAAAAGCAGAAACATTTGCCTCACACCTGGAAAATCAATTCAAAAACTTTTCTTTATGTAGTCAAGCTAAGGAAGAAGCTGTAGACAATGCTCTTGCTGCCCCCTGTCAACTAAGTCTGCCTTTAGCACTAGTAAGACTTCATGAAGTTATCGCTGAAATTAAAGTGCTTTATACCAAAAAAATCGATGGGATACGATGGATTTGATGCGTCAACCATAAAAGCGCTTCCAGTAAAAGTCATTTGGTTACTTGTCCACATCTTTAATGTATGTTTCAGGCTTAGCTATTTTCCAAGCCATTGGAAATGCGCAGAGATTATACTTATCTCTAAGCCTGGCAAACCTGAAAATGAGCTGTCTTCATATCGACCTTTTAGTCTGCTGGGAATATTCTCGAAAATATTTGAAGAGTTTTCGCTCGAAGAATGCTTCCACTTCTTGATGGTTTCATTCTTCCAAATCATCAAATTGGCTTTCGGCGAAAGCATGGTACGCCTGAACAAATACATTGGATTGTAACTGAAATACTTGAAGCCTTTGAAAACAAACAATATTGCGCAGCAGTATTATTAGATGTTAAGCAGGCCTTCGATCGTGTTTGGCACAAGGGTCTACTTTATAAAATAAAGGAGTCGCTACCATCTCCCCAGTATCATTTTCTACGATCTTAGCTGGAAGATTGACATTTTTATGTACGATGCGAAGATACTCGTTCGGCAATCAAATATATACATGCAGGTGTACCTCAAGGCAGTGTACTGGCACCTTTGCTTTATACGCTTTATACAGCCGATATGCCTGGCAGAAACTGTAGTCAAGTCACGATAGCTACATATGCAGATGATACAGCGATAATTTCCAAACTAAATTCTGTTTTAGAAGCAACGCGTATACTACAGCACCAACTGCATCTTATTGAGACATGGATACAAAAATGGAACATAGCAGTTAATACGGTAAAATCAGCTCATATACTCTTCTCACTCAGAAAAGGCACGAGTCTCCAATAACCATGTGCGATGCTGTTAAATATTTGGGCGTAATACTAGACAAAAGACTAATATGGAGAAATCATATTGTTGCAAAAAGAGAACAGCTTAAACTAAAAACACGGCGCATGCACTGGTTGCTTGGGAGATCTAAACTCAGCCTAGAAAATAAAATTAGGCTATATTAAGCCATCCTTAAGCCTGTGTGGACTTATGGAATACAGCTGTGGGGAACTGCAGCTCGATCTAGTATTTATATCTTACAAAGGTATCAAAACATTACACTTCGTAAGATAACTGATGCTCCATGGTATGTTCGAAATGAAAACATACATAAAGACCTACCAACGGTTGTAGAGGAGATTGCACTTCACAGCAAATATTATTTCGGAATACTTAATATACATCCAAATATTTTGGCAAAAAATCTTCTTAACTCAAATACGCAGCGTAGACTGAAAAGAACTCATCCCTTGGATCTTCCAAACCGTCAATCGTTATGAGGTACTTGTAATGGGTCTGTTCAGTATTAATTTAAATTTATCCCTAGCCAAACCGCATCCCAAATAAACTATAAAGTCAATTTGTTATGCTAGTTGTAAAATTTGATTATAGTCCACAATGGGACTGATTGCAGATAAAATAGACAATAAAAAAAAAAATATATTTGTTTTTTTGCTATTTTGCTAACTAAATAGCAACCCTCGTAATATGGCCGTTCACACTATCTAAGACGGGTATAAAAATTCATACAAGTTTGAACTGTCACGCGACACAGACGTGTTTTTAAAATCGCTCCGTGCTTTCGCTAATAAAATCAGTAAATTCATTTACAAAAATTAAAATCTTAAAACAAACAGTGTATAATTAAATATATTAACTATACAGCAAAACTTAAAGAAAAATATATATAAATAAACACAAAAACAATTAAAAAAACAAAAAAAAAAAAAAAAATGTTGAGCGAAGCTCATCAACAAAACCAAAAAAAAATCAGTGGCTACGAGAAATGCATATTTTTCGTTTGTATCGCCATGCAACAACAAAAACCATTTATCAAACTCCAGCTAATTCTTCTTCATCTTTACTTCAAAGTAACATCTCATGGAGTGCTCAATGCATCACGCCGACTTCTCCACACGCTCCCATCGAACCAATAACAGCTTCTACAACAACAATTACAACACAAAGTGGATATACAACATCGACAACTTCTGCGCCAATAACAACAGTATTCTCATCAACTGCCTCGATCACGTCATCTACATCCTCATTGGTCACGCCAATTCAAAAATCACCTCATATTAATGTACAGTATGTCAACAACAGTAACAACAATGATGTACCCTCGACTTCTTCAATTGTTTTACCAGAAAATGTTACTTCTCCAAAAACAAACAATGGAAAGCAAACACACACAAATCAGCCGTTAAAATTGAAAAGGAATAGAGAAACACATTCTCCAAATAAGCAAACACAACAAAAGCAAAACAATAACAAAAAACAAACCACATCACATCGATTCGAACTGTTAGCAGATGACAAGTCTGACGAACAAAACTCTATGCAATCTTCAGCTCAATTATTGCCAAAAGTGAATAAACCACCTCCAAATTATATTCAAGGTGTCGACCAGATTAAAGTCTTATATAATGTCCTTAAAAAAGTGGCTCAAAAAAACTTTAAGTTAAAAGCGTTAGCTAACAACGAAGTAAGAGTGCAGGCCACAGATTCTAACTGCTATAAAAATATTTTAAATATGTTGAAACAAAAAGAAACCAAATACTATACGTATAAAGCAAAGGAATATAGAAACTTCAAAGTCATTTAACGAAATATGCATCATTCAGCTAATATTGAAAAAAATAAAAGCTGAACTTCAAGAGCTAGGTCACAATGTTAAACATATTTATAATATTCAACAACGAACCACAAAGCTGCCTTCCTTTTCCATTATTTTCAATTGAACTTCAAAGCGAAGAAAACAATAAAGATGTACATAAAATTTCACATCTTCTACAGACAAAAATTTCATTCGAGCCACCTCATATTAAACGCACACTATCCCAATGTGCAAATTGTCAAAAGTATGGGCATACCAAAAATTATTGCACTAGAGATCCAGTCTGTGTTAAATGCGTTGGTTCTCATACAACAGTAATCTGCACTCTAACTTTCGACAAAGGTCAGACCAAATGCGCCCTATGCAGTGATAACCACTGCTGCGAAGTCTATAAAGCACTGAAAGTCAAACGCTTTCCCAAGCTTAGAGGAAAAATAGTTCCAAAATGTAGATGCGCGGGTCTCTCCCGTCTAATACACCATTTCCAATTAAACAAACCATCCCTTCTCAACTTATTCAACCAGAAACACAACCCATTCTTCCATCTTCAAATCAATTACCACCCAACATAGATTCCACTAACAACTCCTTACCATCCAACCCAATTTCACATGAACTTAATGACATGCAAGAGCTAAAACTTATGATGAAGCAATTGATGCAACAAATGTCAGCTATACTCAATATAGTGACACTTTTAGTATCCAAGACAAATTCGTAGATATGTGCTCAGATACACTACGAATTATATTCTGAAATGCTAACGGGCTGAGGCAACATATACTAGAACTAAAGCACTTCCTTTATAAAATTAATAAATATTTCAGAAACACATTTTACATCTAAACATTTCCTGAAGATAACAGGCTATACTTTATATAATACAAATCACCCAGACGGCACGAGGCATGGGGGTTCAGCTATTATAATTAAAAATAAATTTAAACACTATGAAGTTGAACATTTTAGCCACGATTATATTCAAGCGACTATTATTCATGTGCAAGTTAAAAACGGGCCCCTAACAATTTCTGCATTGTACAGTCAGCCTCAACACAATGTCTCATTAACTCAATATAACACATACTTTAAATCTTTAGGGCCAAGATTTATTTTGGATAGTGATTTTAATGCAAAACATATAGCCTGGGGCTCAAGACTTACCAACAAAAAAAGGTAAAATTCTTCTAGAAACAATTTATACCAATAATGCCAAATATATTTCAACAGGCGAGCCTACCTACTGGCCAACAGACCCGCGCAAAGTGCCACATCTTATTGATTTCTGTGTTATTAAAAATGTAAATATTAATAACTTTTCGATAAAGTCGCGCTTTGAGTTATCATCAGACCACTCACCAGTTCAACTCGATTATATCGAAACGCTTGCCACAAACAAGCCGACGCCCAGCCTCTATAACCCAAAAACAGATTGGCAAGCGTACAAAGAACTCCTTAACAAATACTTACGTTTGGATATTGCACTAAAATCTCCAAATGACATAGAGACCTCCATAATTTATTTTAATGATGCCGTCGCTGAAGCGGCAATTAATTCTACCACGCATTTAATTCAAAGAGATACTAAAAACTTGTTTTCACCTGCTTCAATTCGAAATCAAATAGAGAATAAACGAAGACTTAGGAAAATCTGGAAAACTACTAGATGTCCCGAAGATAAAAAGAGACTTAATCGAGCAATAATGAATCTAAAAGTAAGGCTTAATCAAGAATAAGAGTATAAAAAATTATCTGGCTAATTTAGGCCCAACCATATACACAAATTTCTCCCTATGGAAAGCCACTAAAAAACTCAGAAAAGCCTTTACAAATGACACACAAACCTACTATAATAATCCAGAAACTTGTTCTAGCAACTCACAAAATATCAAAATTCGAGATGTAACTACAAAGGAAGTTAAAATTATTATTGACAATATTAAGGCTAACAAGTCACCTGACTATGACATGATAACTGGATAATTGCTTAAAGAACTTCCTATAAATGCTATATATTATCTGCGGAATATGTTTGACGCAATAATAAGGTACAAATATTTCCCCAAGACGCGGAAGGTAGCAGAGGTCATAGCTATTCCAAACCCTGGTAAAGATGCCACAATTGCAGCGTCTTGTGACCGTCCGATAAGCCTTCTTTCAATATTATCAAAAGTTTTTGAAAAAATATTCTTTAACAGACTTCAACCCACCCTTGATAATAGCTACATTATACCTGAACATCAGATTGGGTTTCGGAAACATCACTCAACAATTGAACAAATTTATAGAGTAGGTTATAAAATTTCTACAGATCTAGTAATTTAAATTTCTATGTAACAGTTAAGGACGCTCACTCTACAATAAGGCCAATTAAAGCAGGTATACCTCAAGGAAGCGTTCTTGGACCACTCTTATATGTCACTTTTTATACAAGACTAACCTATCCCAATAGAACCCTCTTCTATGATAGCAACTTTCGCAGATGACAGAATTCTTCTTTATTCACATAAAACCTTAGCTAAATCCTCTAATAAGCTTCAAAACATACTTGATAACACCAAAAAATGGTTTGATAAATGGGCCATAAAAATTATCGAAAACAAAACTACACAAGTTATCTTTACAACCAAGAGTTTTCGTGCCTATTCCTTTAAAAATAAATAATATTGGCATACCTATTGAAAAATCGGCCAAATACTTGGGAATTCACTTAGACAATAAACTGACTTGAAAGTTACACATAAAAAAAAAAAAAATAAAAGAGAAATATCGTCAACTGAGCTGGCTTAAGAACAAAATATCGAAGCTCTCTATGAGCAATAAACTTCTTTTGTATAAAAAAACATCATAAAACCAATTTGGACATACGGCCTTCAAGTTTGGGGCGCATCTAAAACATCAAACATCAATATAATACAAAGGCAGCAGTCAAAAATACTTCGACAAATTATAAGAGCGGAATGGTTTAATTCTAACGCAGATATTCACAGAGATCTCAAAATTCACACCGTTAAAGAAGAAATAGTAGCCGTTAGTAGAAGTTACCACAGCAGAATCCTGTCACATTCAAACAACGAGGATAGTATCTTACCCAAACTTGAGTTAACTACAAGACGACGTCTAAAACGTATCCGACCAGCTGACTTACCGCACTATCAATAAACACCTACTTATTAAATAAAGAAATTGTTATTCACGATAACTTCTTCATAGATCTAATTTTGTTATTTATAATTTAAAGAAATTGTTCTCTTAAATTAATTTTATTCCTTTATCGATATTATAAAATGTACAAGATGTTTTTGTAGACAGATGTTTGAATTTATTCATAGGAAAATATATAAAAAAAGGTCACAAAAATTAAATGTAAAATGGTATAAAAAAAATCAAATTGTATAAAAAAAAAATTATTTATCAACTCAGGGACAACGTACAGAACTTTTGAGACTATACTGCTACTAATATTAACTCCTAACTAAGTAGAGAGATTTTGTAACTAACCGAAAGTTTTTCAAATATGATAAATTTTGTATTTTTAAGCATGTGAATTTATTTTTCTCCTCCATATTATTATTTTTAAGAGAGCGGGAACACAAAATTACTTACCTTGATTATTCCAATAGCTCCAAAATATGACTCAATATCTGATTCAGTGGCTGATGGATCCATTCCTGAAACAAATATCGTGTCCTCCTGTGTAATTAAATCACCACCAGATGATCCACCGTTACCGGGGCCTCCACCGTAACTACTGCCACCTCCTATAATCATTAAACATGTAGTAAATATTTGCAGTTTATTTTTCTAAAAACAATATAAAAATATGGTTTAAATTTTTTAATAAGTTTTAACATCTGATTTGTATATCTCTCACAACATATATCCTCGTTACGGCACAACTTCTTAAATCAATTCATTTCGAATGCCTACGTAAAACTATAGCTAGTATCCTTATAAAATCTCAATTCACTCAAACATATAGATTTGTAGTTTACCATACCTAATTTTACGTTTTAGTTTTTATTAAAATTAATAATTGTACTATTTAGAGGTCCATAAATAATACATACAGCCATAGTCAAATGTTATTACACAACCAAATTTTTTGCACATTCAACTTCCTTCCTTCTTCCTACTGTTACTATTGATGTCAGACTATAATAAGATATGTAGTTGCAATCCTTGATCTATCCTGAATCGATCGATGTCTTATTGGAAGAGATAACGGTATATCGAACCGAGATTCAAGCGAATGAAGTAATGAGTAGCGGCCGTCAAAAGTTATTACACACATTTTTTTGCGTCAAAAGTAATTACACAAAACTTAAACTTGAATATCTTGGTCTCTATTGAGATAGCAATGAAATCTTATAGTGCAGGTTGTAGGTCTCTTCGAGTAGAAGAAAACGGTATGCTTAGAATTTTCGGGGGACCCTTAGGGTCTGGATTTAGGGTCAAAAAACAAATGTTCCCTATTTTTTCACTTAAAGAGCAATATCTCTGTAAATTACAAACCGATTTTAGTTTTTTAACATGTTTTAGAAAGAAAAAACTTTGCCCTTTTGAGGGCAATGACATATTTAAGACATTTTTGATCGTACCTCTGCGTATTTTCAAGACAAACGCAATTTTTACCATTTTTTTAAACCATTTAAGGTTATCGTACTTTTGTTACACTTTTTTGTTTGAAAGCTATCTTTATGACAAAGGTTTTCTTAAAGTACGCAGAGCTACGAGTAAAATGACTGTTTAATGATAAAAATCCGACATTAATTGACCAAGTTATTTAACTTTTTCTATGAACACATTTTTCAAAATTAGGCTTTCTAAGAATTCTAAGCATTTTCTTAAGAATTTAAAAACAAAAATGTTTTTAAAAAAAATTTGTTAGAAAAAGTTAAATAACTTGGTTTTCATCATTAAACAATCATTTTACTCGTAGTTCTGTGTACTTTAAGAAAACCTTTGTCATAAAGGTAGCTTTCAAACAAAAAAGTGTAACAAAAGTACGATAACCTTAAATGGTTTAAAAAAAAATGGTAAAAATTGCGTTTGTCTTGAAAATACGCAGAGGTACGATCAAAAATGTCTTAAATATGTCATTGCCCTCAAAAGGGCAAAGTTTTTTCTTTCTAAAACATGTTAAAAAATTAAAATCGGTTTGTAATTTACAGAGATATTGCTCTTTAAGTGAAAAAATAGGGAACATTTGTTTTTTGACCCTAAATCCAGACCCTAAGGGTCCCCCGAAAATTCTAAGCATACCGTTTTCTTCTACTCGAAGAGACCTACAACCTGCACTATAAGATTTCATTGCTATCTCAATAGAGACCAAGATATTCAAGTTTAAGTTTTGTGTAATTACTTTTGACGCAAAAAAAATGTGTGTAATAACTTTTGACGGCCGCTACTCATTACTTCATTCGCTTGAATCTCGGTTCGATATACCGTTATCTTTTCCAATAAGACATCGATCGATTCAGGATAGATCAAGGATTACAACAACATATCTTATTATAGTCTGACATCAATAGCAACCGTAGGATAAAGGAAGGAAGTTGAATGTGCAAAAAAAAATTTGGTTGTGTAATAACATTTGACTATGGCTGTATGTGATCTGCACAGTTTTAAAGGTCTTTATGTCCGAAAGTTAACAATTCGATATTGATACTCCAGCACCAATGCCATTTGCCTAATATGCGTTTATAACAAATCTGATTAATTTTTATAAATTTCTTTTCTACAGATATTTTAAATGTTGTTTTAAGCCAGTGGGGACTTTCTTTGAAGGGGCACTTGTAAAGAAGTTAGAGATGCTCGGGCTTATTCAAATAAAAATATCTCCTTTTTCTACAAGAGTCTCCAAAAGTGAAAAAAAAAAACTATTTTTCGATCGTAAGATCCTTTTTTAACTATCCAGGTCACATATGTATTCTAACAATTGAGTTAGAGAGTCTAAGAGACGGACAATATCGAAAAAAAAAAACTAGTTTATCTTAATAAATCTTTTTCAAATTAGTATGATGCTGAAAATGTTCTTAAAGAGTAGACTAGAGTTCTTGTAAAGAGTACTTAAGCATTGCGTCTGCCGAAGTAAATTTTTTTAAAATAAATTTTAACTTTGAATTTGATATTTTGTTTCTTCAACTACACTTTTCTGTTGCATATATTTTTATAATTTATTTATTTTTTTCCTTTATTTTCCTTCTCATATTTATTTCATACACTTCTGGCCAGAAAAATAAGTAGAAATATATACTTTATTGAATATAATTGAAATATATACTTTATTGAATATAATTATAAGAATTGCTTTTTATGTTCAATGTATCGATAAGATAGCACTTTAAAGAAGAGAAAGCATAGATAAAAATAAAAAACAATGTTCTGGCATTAACCAATATATTTTTTTTCTTAAAGGTTTATTTAGTTACCTTTACAAATTTCTATCTACTCTCTCTTTTTTTAAGAAAACTAATTTAAAGAAGAAAAAAATTTTGCTCTAATTAGGTGAAAGGACCATTTATCTAGGTTCAAAGAGAACGACTGGATGTAATAAGGTAGAAAAAATAAAGCTTTGCATTCTTCATAAGAAATATGTATAAATATTTCGACTATAATTTTTGTAAAGAACGCAATGCCTTTTCATTTTCTTTTTGAACTCTAGTTCGGTTTTTAATTTTTTTCTTTAAATTAATTTGTCTAAAAAATGAGGAGATAGAAAGTTGCAACCTTTAAAAAAATGTAGAAAAATATTCGTTACACATTTTATTGCAGAAAGCAACCTTACATCTCTCTCTCTCTTTAGTTTTTCAACTATGAATCTTTATTTAATTTATTTTTATCATGATATAATTGCAATATGAACAGTATTTTGTTCCAAAATGTATACGTATTATGGTAAATTATTTGCCTTTCAGAAAACATATTTGTTTTAGTGTTGATAGTAATTATTTAACCCAACGGTTTTTATTTAAATTTAAGTCAATTCAAATATTGTTTTTACACCCCTTCACACTATGTGTGGCGGGTATAAAATGGAAGTGCCACTTTCATTTTTAGGTAAAGCTCCTATACAAATTATTTAAGAATGTTTTGACTCCAAATTGGGTAAAAACATGTCTAATATCATATTATACAATTTCAAAACAAAGGTAATACGCCCATATGTAGGAATAGCCCCGAATTTTTGTATGAAAATAGCTGTTATTTTTGAACATATTCACTTTAAGTTGAGAAAAAACACTTTTTTAGTCATATATGTACCTATATATTAGGGCACCGATAACATATATCCTTATACAAACTCACCTCCCATTTTATATTTTCAAGAAAATTTTTGTTATATCTGTATTCTTAGTTTAAGATTATTGTGTCTCAACTTGGGATGTATCAAACCTTTTCTACCTACATATTCTATTTCAAAATTTTATCTAAGCCACTAATAACACAAACTAAAAGATTCGTGTGACAGGCATTTCAGCTTCGGTTACAGCGAAGTTAACGTTTTTCCTTGTTATATTTTTATGTATGCTTTCTCTACTTTAAGATATCTTATTGAAAATAAAGGCAATTTGTGCTAGAGTAAATATTATTTCGGCCAGAAGTGTAACTTAGAAAAAGAACACAATTTCCACACGTTGTCAGTAAAGTAAAGTAAAATCAACAGAATGCTTTGCGGAATTCTAACTTTTGATTCAATCTATCAATTAAGCTGGAGAATTGGGAGAAGAAGTATATGCTTTCTTTTTAGTCAATTAGTACATGTAGAATATAATGTTTGTAGAGTTGAATTTATTGTGGTAGGTAAATAATAAATAATAAGAGCAATTATTTAGAATCGCGGATTTTTGAATTTTCAGTATCTCATCGGGACAAAGCCTTAGTGGTGTATTTTACTGAGGAGATTGAAAAAAAGTTCAACTCCACCGGAATAATCGTTTTGGTGGTCAAATACGCAACTAAGTCTTTGTCCTGATGAAAAAAAAAAACAGAAAATTCGGGAAAAACAAACACGTTTCTAAATAATTACCTAAATATAAAACTACTCGATTATTTTAATAAAAATTCATAATTTTTTTACTTTTTTACCTTTGTTGTAGTTGTCCTTGCCGCCGCCTCCATTTCTAAAAGATGATATTGGATAACTTATTTAGATGTATGTCATATAAAGAGATAATAACTAAAGAGCTTCCGAAGTTCTAGTACAAATTTTAGCGATTTTTTCGTACATCGAAACGTGAACTTTTTATTTTGGTTATGATGGTAGAAAAAAAAACAAAATAATTTCAGAATGAGCATAGAGTCTTACTGCGATAAATGGTGTTTTGACACTTTTTGCTTTTCTTATTAATAGTACCAAAAAAAGGTTCATGTCATGGGTTCAATTATCCTAAAGCACCAATGCTCTTCTAAATGATATAAGCAATTGTTAGTGCCTTTTTGTTGCTTACATTGGTGCTTGGATCTCAAAATTTGCTAAAGTGATCGACTTTTTTTTATGAAGTGATGAGTTCTTAATGATCACGGATTCAGTTTTATTAAAATCTTTTGAAACACTTTAAAGGAATGCAAATATCTTTTTTGACATTGCTGCTTGCTTTTGAAATTCTCATTACAAATTTTCCAAAAAAGTTACAATTTCAATAGATCGTAAAAGACAACATATTAAGATCCACAGTACCAAACTTTGCACCAACAGTACTAAAAATTGCCTATATCATTATAATGCTAAAAATATTAAACTTTTATTATATAGTATCAAATATTCAACTTTGACACCCTATAACGCGAAAACTATACTTATGCTCATCCTTATTTTTTATCCATCCTTACAACTCCGAATTATAAAAAATAATTTTTTCAAGCTACGAAAAAAACTTCGGAATCTCTTTCTTCGTGCGATGTACATTAAAAGTAAAGGAACTCTCAACTCTTCTATCTAAATCAGTATATCAGCATATTGATACATAATTTACAACTATTATAATTTAAGAAAAATTATTTTAATTAATGTTTTAAGATAGATGTTTTCGCAGCTATTATTATTTACCCAATTACATCTAACCTTGAAATTTTTATTTATAAATTTAAAAGATATATCATTTAAATCATTCAAAATGTGTATGCTTGTTTAAATCAAGCGTTATACTCGTAATACTCATTTAGCTGAAAAGAAGTTTGCACCCTCTAAAAACCTTTATATAAATTTTCATATAACGTATTTAAAATTTTTTTTTTTCAGTTTGTCGGAAAGTTTGTAACGCATTAAAGGAGGCATCGGAGACCCCATAAAGTATATATATTATTGATCAGCTCGATGAGACGATTTGATTTGGCCATGTCCGTCTGTCTGTTTGTTGCTGCGTGATTTATTCGCTCAGTTTTAAAGATATTAAGCTGAAATTTTAAACTTAAGCTTTTCAGGGTCCTGTGTACTTTCTATGTTAAAATCAATGTTCCACCCCCACTTTTAGGTATAGCTCCCATACAAAAGTACAACATTTTGCTAAGTTCTAATAAGAAAAAAAAATGTATTTATAAAGCGAATGGCTTGAAATATGGTACAAATGCTTCATATACCATGCCAAATCTTCAGTATAAAATTGGTTCAAATCGGACATCCAATTTCTAAATTTTTAAGAATATTTTGAATTTGTTTACTATTTTAAAATAAAATTTAATACAAATGCTGCACACGAAGGTCTATCAACGTCAAATGATGTGTAACAGGTATATACGTAAACTTCGGTCCAACCGAAGTTAACTTTTTTTCTTGTTTTTTTTACAAAAACTTTAGCATCAGTAGAATTGACGCTCAAATACTCGTCACACTTCGAAAAGCATATGTATTATTATCAGTGGCGTTGGAATATTTCGTGAAGTAGGTGAGGATCTATTGTCCGTCACAACCAAAGCTTAGACACTCTTTTGCGTTTATACAAGCCTTAACCACAATAAGTTTGTACAACTAAGTTTTTTCGTCAAAGTCCAACTTTGAATGCTTACTATTCAGTTATTTACGAAGATAAGCCCAACAAGTATATAAGACATTCTCTGAGCAGAACGCCACCTAAGAAGATTTTGCTTTGACAATAAAAGATGTTGAAGTATATATAAGTACAAAAACTTTTTTCGGTATTGAGTCAAAGTAGTCTATATTCCTAAAGCAGGGAAAGCGTCCCATGTAACACCAAAGGATTTCAGACCGATTAGCCTATCATCTTTCGTACTAAAAACCCTAGAAAGACTGATAGACATTTACATCAAAGGAAGTATTAACCCCAGATTTATTTCTAATTCTCAACACGCCTATACCAAAGGAAAATCCACGGAAACGGAGTGCTGTATAGTCACCTCGACAGAAAAATCTTTCGAGGAAAGAGAATATACTCTCGCAGCCTTTCTTGACATAGAGGGAGCTTTTAACAATGTCCACTCCGGGGCCATCACTGGTGCCTTAACGGACGTTGGAGTCAACGCCTCGCTAACTGATTTTGTATGATCTATGCTACCCAGCAGAGCAGTTAACTCTACGCTGGGAGAGGCGGCGACTCGAAGGTGCGTTAATAGAGGGACTCCACAAGGGGGTGATCTCTCTCTACTATGGGTCTTAACGGTCAACCAGCTATTGAGGCGTATGGTGGAGGAGGGATTCCAGGTGATTGCTTACGCGGACGACGTAGTTATCTTAATAAGAGAAAAGTACCCTCAAACACTCTGTTATCTAATGCAATCAGCACTAAAAAGCTTATCGTCCTGGGTAACCTCATGCGGACTGAGCATCAACCCCGCCAAAACGGAACTTGTACTCTTCACTAGGAAATATAAGATTCCGACCCTAGTTCCACCTAAACTAAACAACATCTCCCTAACCTTCAGTGACAGTGCCAAATATCTCGGTGTTATCCTAGATAAAAAGCTAAACTGGAACGACAACATAGAAGAACGTATCAAGAAAGCCAACGTGGCGCTCTTCATGTGTAAAAAAGCCATCAGCAAGGGTGGGGGTTTTCATCTTGCATTGTACTCTGGCTGTACACGGCAGTGGTGCGACCAATACTTCTGTATGGAGTATGCGTCTGGTGACTAGCACTCGATAAAGTGACCGCAACCGTTTACAGAAGGCTCAAAGGAGTGCGGAGATCTGCATTAGTGGTGCTCTACGTACCACACCAACTGATGCACTATTACCCCTAGATCTCATTGCCAAAGAACTGGCAACGAACACAGCTATGAGAATCAGATAGACAGCAGGCTGGCTCAATTGCAACTATGGACACTCGAAGAAACTCGACCTTCTAGTGTCCTCGCCGCCAGTCACTGACTACTGTACGTCATACCCAACTTTTAATAAGAAGTATAAAATTTCCTAACAAAAGTTCAATTGGAAACCCAACCCCATTATGAAACCAACGCCATTAATATTTACACAGACGGGTCCAAACTCGAGGGAAGGGTAGGAGGAGGTATCTTCCCCTGGGGAGATTAGAGAATCCTTCAGACTTTCTGATCACTGCAGCGTTTTTCAAGCTGAAATGATTGCCATACACGAAGCTATGCATTATCTGGGGCACCACTTAGGTTGTAGGCAAAAAATACATATCTTTTCGGATAGTCAGGCTGCCTTAAAAGCACTTGACTCTTACAATAATACATCCAAAACAATCACCCAGTGCGGCACATCTCTCAACGAGATGGCTGAGCAATGGGATATTTGTCTCACATGGGTTCCGGGTCACCAAGATATATTTGGTAATTGCGAAGCAGATAGATTGGCCAGAGAAGATACAAATTCCGTTATTCCTCCTGGCAGGAGTTCGACTGGAATTCCAATGGCCTCTTTGAAGCTGCGAGAGAAAAGGGAAATAATCAGAATAGCACAGACTAGATGCCAAGATTGGTGCAGTAGCCGCCTTCATAAGGAAATCGAGCTGGTTCGAGTAGAGGGATATTAAAGAGGGATCATATGGTATCACAATGGGCCTTTTTGGCCTAGGTGACGTCGCGAAAATTCGCGGCGGCCATTTTAACCTAACCTAACCTATAATTGAGTAAACTTTTAGGTCTGTATAATATGCCTTTCAAATGATATTATTTAGTATTTATAACAATTTATTTTTGACCACAAAGAAGCAAAAAAAAAAAAAAATGTTTTAAATTTTAAATCTAAACCATCAGAGCTCCAGCTTTAATTTTTTTTATATTGTGCTACATCCATTTCTCTTTAAAATAAAAAAAGAATGGCTACTGTAACAATACGGAAAATTTTTAAATAAATGTTTTTGAGAAAGGTACAAAAATAATGTGAAAAATTTGGTCATCAGGTTAGCGCCCCCTGCGCTAAATTCAATTTAAATTAGTTGATGACCAATAATGGTAGTTTATAACACATGTTTATTAAATATTTATCATTTTAAAGTAATATTAGTAGTGCGTAGTCCCGCCTTTGTTTGAAATTACTTCAAAAATTTGATTAGGAATTGAATTATAAAGATGTTCAATATAACTCAATGATATAGTTCACCAAGCGTGTTTGATACCTTCGGTTAACTCTGTCTTAGTACTATACAGCTTTCCAGACTCATATACTTTCCTGACCAACCATCCCCAGACGTTTTCAATGATGTTAAGGTCGGGTGAGTATGGTGGCCACTCCATGAGATCAACTTTTTGGCCCTGAATCCATGACGGAACGGGCGGTGTGAATTGGAGCATTATCGTGCTGGAAAGTCCACTGCAGGTTATGGAAAAGGTTTTGGAAATGAGGAAAAGCCGTCTTTAACACGGTGTTACAGTCCTGCGCGTTCATGCGCGATGTCAAAAATTGAAGCTCGCAAGTCCCGTAGTACGATATTGCTCCCCACACCATTTGCATTTGGCGGCGCTAATCTGATGACGTAAAATATGTGCACACATTCTTTGCGAAAATAAAGCAGAATAGAAAATAAAACATAACGGTTCTTCTCTCGCGCTTTATTTCATTATGAGAGAGATCTTATACGGTGATTACAAAATCAAAACAAAAACTAAGAAGTTGCGTGCAATAGGCAAATAGAAAAAAGCAAAAGAAAATGAGTGTAAAGGGGGACGGCGCTAACCTGATGACGCGCAGTGTATATGATGAGAGCAACAAAACAAAAAAAAAAAAAAAAAGTTCAAATCGGTCAAGTCATTCTCGAGTTTTAGCTATTCATTTTTATACGAGCTACGGGTGAGTATGTAATAAATTTAATATTTTTAGAGAGTTTAAATTTATTTTTAATTTTCGATTAGCTTGCAATAAATTCAAAGAAACTTTAAACATAAAAAAAAAAAAAAATTAAAATGATTCAAAATTAAAAATACAAAATATAAAATCTTTAAAAATATAAATTATATTACTTATTCACCTGTTGCTCGTGTGCACTTAGCTGTCCCAAATGAAACTTGGGTGGTGAAAAGCTATATAGTTAAGATAAACTTTGAAGGGGAAAGAGAGGGGGGGGAAATAATTAAAAACATTTTTTTGCTTTTTTGAGGTCAAAAATAAATATAAATTTTTTAAAATAATTATTAATAACATTTGAAAGCATAAAAATCCACAAACCATTTTAAAGTTCATTAATAGTACAGTCAAAAGTTATCGCCTTTTGAAAATTAAGATGCACGAAACTTGAGCCCCTGATAATATGGCAACCATGCATTACACAGAAATAAAAATTGACCCAACATTCTTATATTTATATAAACTTCAACATATTAAAGTGTCAAATTAAAATAATTCTAGGGTGACTTTTTGTTCAGATAATGCCTCATATACTTTTCTGAAATGCTTTTTTATTATGTTTCATTTGATATTATAATATAGTAAAAAGGCTTTTTAACTCATTGTAATACAAAAATGTAATTCAATATTTCAAAAACGTACATGACATGTATATGTACATATCTAGGGTTTTCACAAAAGCATAACAGCTGAAATATATACTGCAGAAACTGTACAAAAACAATTTATATAGAATGCCTTTGCAAATATTTCTACTGCCCCATAGATAGAAGTTACTTTGGGACAGTCCCAAACAAGTAGCACATGAAGCCCCATACTCGCAAAAAATTCTATTGATATATTGACAACTCTATTACAAAAACTTGTACTGACCAAGGACAAGAGGGTGGAAGTGAGATGAACATTTTATTGCTGCTATTTTCGAATTTTAAGAGAAATTACTTTCATTTAAAATAATTTTAGAAGTAGAAAGTTAAGCTAAAGTTTTCCCATCGGACAAATATCAACAATTTTACCTAATTGACGGCCAGGGCCAGTTTTTACAATGCTGAGTTAAGAACTTACTGGAGTAACTGGACATAGAAAAAATGGCCGTGAGTGTAATAATGTGTTTTTGTAATGATTTCACTTTTACTTAATTTAATTTTTTTTATTCAATTCAAACAAAAATATATAATAGACATCACTTCCCGTAAAAAGTTTAAAAACCTTTAAATGTTTACCAGGTGCTTAGATAAAATTATATGATTTCCCGGTCCTTATTATCATATCAGTAGTGTATAGTTCGTTTGACATTAGAAACGATTTTACAAAATTTTAATTGAATTCATTCAGAAATAATTCGTGTTTTCATAAAAATCCTTGAGAATGAGTGGAAACTACGAAAAAAAATGGACGTGGCACCCACCTTGACAAAATGAAAATACCCTCCATACTATGTGTGGCGAGCATAAAAAGCAACGATAGCTTTTTACTCGGTCTTATGTAAAAAATGGCGTATCTTAAAGCCTGAAAAAAACACAGGGCAACATGGTTTTCTTTGTTTATATAAGACTGGTTGGTTTCCAATGAGTGGAGACTTCCACTTACGCTTAAAATACACTAGTTTACAGCCAAAAAGATTCTGGGTTTCTATTTTTTTTTTTTTTTTTTTTGTGACTTTTTTCAGTTATTTCTAGAAAACGGATAGTTCCAAACAGCTGACCTGTACATCATTTGAAAGGTAATTATTTCTTCTACGATGCTACTTGTGAATCTCAATTGGGTACTTTTTGTGTAACAAGCGTTGAAACACGAAAAAAAATATCAATTTTTAGTCTTTTTTGAAAATTGTTAGTTTTTAGCTCCAATTTTTTAGTAAAGACAAATTAAAATTAATTATTTTTAAAATTTCTAAATTAAGGTTATTTTATTATAAACATATAAAAGCATAATTTTTAATGCCTTTGGAATCTATATACATCATGACTATTGTCCGTAAATACATGGGACAAAGTCAAAATTTGTAAACTAGTGATATAGCTTGAGTCTAACATTACAATATTCATATAGGAAAGTTATAAAAAGAACAATTTTGAATTAAATGGAACTGTTTTTTTATTTTTTTCGAGGACGTTGGGTAGCATGCTAACAGCAAGTCCTGTTCCACAGCTACAGACTAAAAGTCAACAGCTGCTTTAACTTTAATAGTAACATAAAAATTCGAGTATGAAATAGAAAACAATATTTACAACATATCAATAAGAATAATATATAAAATATAATAAAACAGAAAATGCAAAGTAATACTATGAGTTGAGGGCAGAAAGAATGTTCTTTTAATAAAAGTCATTACTACAAAACAGGAAAATAAATTATTATATTCAACTTAAATAACTCTAAAAGGATTAAAAAGCGCGTAGTTTGATAAACAGACATTTAATGTAAATGGCACAAAATACCGATTGGGCCTGTAAGGCACATTAAATGAAAGTTTACGTAAAACAAATGGACAATTAAAACATAACATTAAGCATTGGGCGACTATTTTTTAGGTTGGTAAATCAATTAATTTTAAACGACTTAAATACGACGGAAGCCGGCTGGAGGAATTTCAACTTAGATTCCTAAGAGCTAAAAGTAAGAACTGTTTTTAAACGGACTCGACCATCTTTTCACGAAATTTAAAACAGATGATGCCCTAATAACCACTAGGTCGATGTGATCAGAAATTAGCTTAAGATCCATTGTGATTCCAAGATCACAGAAAAAGTTTACTTTTTAAAGCGGATTATTATTAATCACATACTGAGTAACTATTAGTTTACGTCTAAAGAAAGACACATGTTTACATTTTTTTATATTTAAATATAGTTTATTAGTATTGCACCATATCACCAAACGATTCAAATTATTTTGTAGTATTTTAGATCCCGATCTAGAATCAAAATGACTAAAAAGTTTAACATCGTCCGCGTTTATTAATTAAAATGCTTGAATTTCAAATAACTGAGGGAAGATCGTTAATAAACAATAAAAACAGAGATGGCCGCAGGTGACTACCATGAGGAACTCCAGATAAAACAACGATATATTTTGATTTTACAATCAAGCACATTTGTTAAGTTAGAAAAAAACTTGATTCAAGAAATTTCGGTATATTTGTAAGAATGTGTTGTCAATAAAAGAAAAAATTATTCTAGAATTGAGAAAAAATGTGCTGGTTTATTGACTTTTGTACAAATTTCCAACATATACTTTGTACTTTTGTAAAAGCTTGTTTTATTATCTTTTTATTAAAGCCATAAATTGCAAACATATTTAGCAAACAATTGTATAAATATATCATGTAAAACATCTTATTGTTGGTACCCTTTTACGAAACTATGTATGCAGCTTTAAATCTACAAAAGATAGAAAATTGGGTTATTCAAAATCAATGTTGTTCGATTTTTTGTCTATAGTTCTTCTTGAGGAAAGAGTAATTGTTTCATTATCTTCGAACCTTATTTTTGTCTATATTAGCCCTTAACATGGTAGTTCCCAATTTTTTTCACTATAGAAAGTAAAGTAACGGTCTTCAATCAAGACCGAGATTTGACAAAAATTTTTGCGAAAAATAACTTCGTATTTCCTCTAGGAAATATAGATATAGATTTCTCTCCGGCGCACTGTGTAACATACTGTGACTTTATATACAAGTGGTTTAAGGCCAAAGATGTCGACTATCGAATTATTATTTACACTGCGCCAGATCAGGGTAGGTAGGTTGTCAGGGTAGGAAAAAATTTGTCCGACCCTTCAATATCAAGAGAGGCTTTAGACAGGACGATGCATTATCGTGCGACGCCAATGCCCAAACGTTAACTGGACGTAAACGACTTTCTATAAGGAAAATATGCTTCACGCGTATGCCCATGACGTTGATATAATCGGCAAAAATCAGTTAGCAGAGCTCAAGAGAGAGAAAGCCATGCCAGAAACTGACTAATCGGCATAACGTGCGATCGACAAAAAAACTTTATCGAAAACTCTATGGACGTTTCAGACCATTCGTAATCGCATGAACGATGAGCTGTATCAGCTATAAAACGACATCGATGTAGTCAGGCTAGTCACCTTTTTCAAATGCAGAGGCTTCGGCAAATTAATTTTGAGGCATTAGATGTACTTTTTATCATAAAAGTTGGATCCATTTTTTACTTCTATTTTATATCTATAATTATGCTGCAGACCGTATGGTGAGCGGGCGGTCAAGAATACTACCACAGCAGTTCTCAGCTTGACGTAAGAGCCGTCTAAGGAGCGACTCCGTCTTAAGCGATGACGCAAAGTAACATGACGACCCCCGAAAACGATCTAAGGATCACGACATACAGATCTGCATCTGGAACGTCCAAACCCTTAACAGGGATGGTGCAATAGAAGAACTTATTACCACTCTTGACAACTTCAGTGCAGACATTACTGCTATCCAGGAAGTGCGGTGGACTGGACACGGTTGCATAAAGAGTGTAGCCGGGTTTTCATGTAAAAAGTGCCCCCAACGATATTAAATATCCTTCGATAGCCCTTGATTTGAGAAATATTTCTGTATACTTAGTTTTCCGATATAGGCGATATTAAGGAAGATATAGCGACAAACATGTTTTTAGTTTTTATTTTTTTCTGCTCAGAGTTGAAAAAAAGTTTTGATGAAAAATCTTTTATTTTCTTAAAATTCATATCTATCTTTAAAAATTTTTAAAAAATTTTTCGGTCAAAAATTCTATAAAAAAAATTTTTTTTTAAAGGTTTTAATTTTAAAGTTACACCTCTAAATTATCATATAAGATATTCCTTTGTTTGTCTACTTTGACACATACAATTTTCAAAGTTCTAGCTGTGGTGGAACATATTTTAAAAAATTAAAAATTAGTCGTTTTCCTATGATATATTACACATGCTAGCATTGCCAGCACTCAAAAGTGTTTGTATGCACAGAAAGGCTTAGCGTAAGGTCGCCTTTGTGTGATTGCCGTCGGCACAGCAACATATTTTAGCGAACTTTTTTTTTTAATTTTATTTAATTTGATTATTTGTTTTGAATCTGTAAAAATTTAGAGTGTCATATGTATTATATATTATTGTAAAATATATAAAATATAGTACATTCATGTTTAAGTATATATTAGATTAAACAAATAATTAAATATGTCTTTTTATTAGCCGGCAACAAAAACAAGTACCATGCACATACGCATATTGCGCTCTCACTCTTTTTCTCTCTTTATGTTCTCAGCTTATTGTTTTATTATACCCAAAACACGCGTAGTGAAAACAAAAAGGATTCATTGAGAATATATATTAGCGAAAATCGATCACAGTTTCCTGATCATACTCGTACATTTTGTTAAAAAAAACAAACATAGGACTACACGTGTTTTGGGTATAATAAAACAATAAGCTGAGAACATAAAGAGAGAAAGAGAGTGAGAGCGCAATATGCGTATGTGCATGGTACTTGTTTCTATTGCTGGCTAATAAAAAGAAATACATATTTTGACATATTTAATTATTTGTTTAATCTAATATATATTTTAATATGAATGTACTATATTTTATATATTTTACAATAATATGTAATACATATAATACTAAATTTTTACAGATTTAAAACAAATAATCAAATTAAATAAAATTAAAAAAAAAAGTTCGCTAAAATATGTTGCTGTGCTGACGGCAATCACACAAAGGCGACCTTACGCTAAGCCTTTCTGTGCATACATACATTTTTGAGTGCTGGCAATGCTAGCATGTGTAATATATCATAGGAAAACGACTAATTTTTTATTTTTTAAAATATGTTCCACCACAGCTAGAACTTTGAAAATTTTATGCGACAAAGTAGACAAACAAAGGAATATCTTACATGATAATTTAGAGGTGTGACTTTAAAGTATCATGGTAAAATCATCAAGTAAAATCAACATACACCCAAATGATCGGTTTGCACATGAGCGTGAATAAACTCAGTGAGCAAAAAAATATGCGCACATTAGAGTGAATTTACCTCAGCAGTGACTTCGGTGCTCATCAGCATGAGCTGATTTTTATTCAATGCTGCGTTTCGTTCGGTAAGTGGAATTGAGTAAGAATTTGGGCGTATGAATAAATCAAGAAAAAAGTGATTTTTGCAGATCTCTGGTGTACACGCCCCGACAAATGTTAAAGATGAGATCGAGAAAGAGGAATTCTATGAGCGATTCTAAAGCCTCGAAGATCGCTACCCCAAGCAGACATCAAAATTGTCATCGGTGATTTCAACGCACAAATTGGGAGAGAAGAACTCTTTCACCCTACCATCGGTAAATTTAGCTTACATGACACCACCAACAGTAATGGAGAAAGGCTAATCGACTTTGCTGCGGGCAGACACATGATCGTAAGTAGTATCAGATTTCCTCATCTCAAGATTCACAAGGCAACATGGAGCAGTGGCGACCTAAGTATCCGCATCCAAATAGATCACGTGGTGATAGATGCCAGGCACTCTTCCAGCGTGCTTAATGTACGAGCGTACAGAGGTCTTTACATTTACTCAGACCACTACCTTGTCCTAGCCAACATACCTTGGCTAGGACTAGACTCAGCACAACGCACGCCAAGCGAGCTACCACACAACGAAAGCTAGATGTTAGTAGGTTGAAGTCACAGCAGACTGCCGCTGCCTTCTCAACAAGGGTCTCACATCTACTCCGAGAGAATCCTCCGGCCTCCGACTGTATAAACGATCAGTGGAAGCGTATCTCAAACTCATTAGCTACGGCAGCCAAAGAGGTTACTGGCTACACTAACCCTCGAAGGCAGACATGGTACTTTTTCGCATTGCTACTGCAGAGAACAATATGTAGCACGACACAGAACTCTGCAGACAGGAGCAACACGAGCTGTTGTTGAGCGATATATCGAGAAACGGGTAGAGGAGAAACGCGTGATCAGACGGAAGAAAAAAGAACTGGAAAGACGTGAAGTAGAGGAGATTGATATGATAGGTATCAGAAACGAAACCCTATGATTTTACCAATAAATCAAACGTATGACCGAAGGTATAGGCAATTAGCTTCGTTTCTTGGATGAATAAGAAAACACAGTAACATATGTCCAGGAGTCACTTATGTTATGGAGGAGCCACTTCTCTATCCTACTTAGGGGCGATTACGGGAACAATACCGCCGGTGGAGATGATGAGTTTCTGGGTCCTCCGACCGATGATGGGATTACTGTGGCGCAACCAGACTATGACTTAAAAAGAACAAAGCGGCAGGAGCAGACAAAATACGCGCAGAGATATTTAGGTCCACCGGCGAAGATTTTATTGGATGAATGCATCAACTCTTGTGCAAAATATGGTCTGGTGAGTGTATGTCTGATGACTGGAACATAAGTGTTCTGTGCCCAGTCTTTAATAAAGGAGACCCTGCAGTTTGTGCAAACTATGGCGGAATAAGTTTCCTCTCTATCGCATACAAAATACTATCTGGCGTAATATGCAATAGACTGAAATTGTACGTACGCACACACCACCTATTTGTCGACTTCTAAGCCGCTTTCGACACGCCAATCAGATCAAAGTTTTTCAAAGCATTGACTGATGATTCCGCTCTGTATGATGACGCGTTGCCATGCGACTTTTTCAACTTCCTGATGGAGTACATTCTGAAACAATGCCCAAACGTCAATCCGAAGGGCAATATTTTCTATAAAGAAACTATGCTTCTCGCAAATGCCGTCGACATTGACATAATCGGCCAACATGATCGAGCGGTCACCGGTGCGTTCTCAGACATCAAAAAAAGGTCTTGTCCAATGGGACTGACGGTGAACGAGAACAAGACGAAGTACTTGGTATCCACCCGTAGACAATCTACACGATGCAGACGGTATTTGAGGCTAGAGAACTTCAGCTTTGAGGCTGTAGAAAACTTCATCTATTTGGGCTCAGATGTAAACAATGAACAGCATAAGTCAGTCAGGAAACTAAACGAAGAATCTCTCTTGCTATCCGTAGCTAATTTGGTCACGGTAAGCAAATGCGAAGTAGAGATCTGTCCAGAGAAATAATGCCTGTCCTGATTTATAGCTCAAAAGCATGGGTCATGACAGAATCGGATAAGTCGGCGTTGGGCGCGTTTAAGAGGAAGATACTTCGGAGAATCTTTGGACCAGTAAGAGGGGGAATATCATCCGTATACGCACGAACTATGAGCTATACGAGCTATATACTGACATTGACATAGTCAGGAACATCCAATACAAAAGGCTGTCCTGGGCTGGTCACCTGTGTCGGATGGATAACGAGGCTCCGGCAAAAAAAGTTTATGAACAAGACATGAACCAAACCGGTGGGGCGCGGAAGAGAGGACGTCTACCGCTGTGTTGGGTGGACCAATCTTGGAAGACATCTGAAAGATCGGTATTTCAAATTGCTATCGACTAGTACTAGACTACAACCGCTGGTGCGAAGCCCTACATGCCAAGGCCAACAATCAGCTGTAGCGCAAAATACATATATTTTCATACAAAAGTTCAAAAAAAAATCGGTACGTTTGCACGGGCGCTACAGCTAAAAACGGGTGTGGCACTTTGGATGTGACATTGGATGAAGAAGTATTTTAACTCCAATCGGTGTGAATACATTCATATATAACTATATTCATACAATTTGGATTGAATACATTCACAAATAACACTATGGAACAAATTCAGGCTAGCAAAAGTTAGGTCCATATTGGGACTGGCGGGTGAAAATATGGGCCAAATTAGAAGACCGTTTCGCTCGGTTTGTTTATATTAGTTCGAATTTTTTTTAATTGACCTACGAAGTTTGCAATCAAATGCCGATTTTCAGCATATTGGTTTATATGGTTTTTTGGCTATAACTCGTCGACTAATTGATATTTTTTCATTCTGTAGAAGCCAAATTGTTGCTAGAGACCTTTTATTTTTTTACCCAAAACTGTTCGTTTTTTTCGAATGAAATTTATTGCAGAAACTGAGAAGCATATTATAGACAAAAAAAAAGCCAAAAAGACTTAGTTTTGTGGACAATATTTTGAAAAAAGTGAAAAAATTCTAATTTTTCTAACATTTTGCTTCGTAGGTACCACAAAAATTTTCGAAATCGATTTTTTAAAATTTTTTCATTGTTGTACAAGTCTCTAGCAACAATTTGGCTTCTACAGAATGAAAAAATATCAATTAGTCGACGAGTTATAGCCAAAAAACCATATAAACCAATATGCTGAAAATCGGCATTTGATTGCAAACTTCGTAGGTCAATTAAAAAAAATTCGAACTAATATAAACAAACCGAGCGAAACGGTCTTCTAATTTGGTCCATATTTTCACCCGCCAGTCCCAAAATGGACCTAACTTTTGCTAGCCTGAATTTGTTCCATAGTGTAATACGAATTTTTAAACAAAAATAGGCGGTAAGTTTGTCTCTAGTCCTTTCCATTATCTAGTAATAACGAAAGTCTCAAAAAGGATGGTACAGTCGGTTTTTTCTTTTAGCAACATTGTAAATGCTCCTAGTTTCAAGTCTCTAAGTATACTTTTTCCTAAGGTAAATCTGCGGTTAGTAAAAAAAAAAAAAAAAACTATTCAAAAATATTTTCCAAATGGGGTTCTCAAATCGGCCCCAGGTCCAAATTTGCTTCAATACATCCAAAATATTCTTTTATCTTTCAAATGTTTTTAATATCTGATGCACTCATTTCAAAGACATGTCCTTTCCAATAAATCAGTGAATCAGTCAGTTGAAAGATATATATATATATACATATATATATATTGATCCCAAGTGTTACGCGGTGATTATGATGTCCATGCTTGAACGGAAGCTACCTAATTAAACCCGCGGTACTGTCACGTGATGTTATCATTTAAAATTTATATGCATTTCTAGACAATTCCATATGTAAGCCCATGACAAAAAGCCAGGATTAGCAATAATATGAATTATTACAGGAATGGGTCCAAACAACGTTTTCAAGCACAACCAATAGGTGGAATCAATACCAAATGGAATGAAACGATAGAGTCTATCGTACTAAACCAAAAAACAACTTAATATATTTGAATTTAAGTTTTTTTCAAAGGCTGAAGTCAATGCATCAGATAAAAATTTTGGCACTATCTTTTTTTTCTCTGATAACTTGTTCAAATCTAATTGTAATAAAACAAATAGAGACCCTTTGATTAACTACAAAAAAATATCTAAAAATTTGCATTTTCCGATATTTTATATATTGCGTTGTTTCGAAGATAGAGCGGTTGGAACTTTTATGAAAATAGTGCATCAATTAAGCTCAATTAAGAGTGCATCTGTTAAATTAAAAGAAAATTAATAATATTTACATGTTGTAAACTTCTAACTACATTATTAAAATTTGTTTTAATTTAATAATTACTTGGAATCGATTCAAATAACAATGTCGATTTCGAAATATTTTGCAAACCGATGTGAATTTGAGGCATGACGTATTTATACTGCACCATTTTTGTTAAAAATCAATTTTTTATTGCTAAATTTTTTTTCACATACCCATAGCTGCCACCGCTGTTCCAGTTATTGGCTAAAGCTCCACGGTGTTTTCCGTCATAACCTATGAGAAAAATATTATTTTAACATTTAAGAAGGCAACATTTATGTATATGTATATAATCGGACATATATATGTATGTATATTTATTTACTATATTTAATACTTACTACCACTAGGCTTATTATAATTAGGTGGCGGTTCGTTGTAACCACCGGCTTTAGTTTGCATTTGCTGATAATTTGGCGGAGGAACAGAAAATTGTTATATCCGCCTTGCCCATCAAAACCACCACCTTTAATATATTAATAAGCACTTTGTTTTCTAAAATACTGAACATACTTACGATCCATCGATATTAATTCTTTATAGAAGCTTTCCAAATAATAAAAAAAAAAAAAACTCTTGTTTTATATACTATACTACGTAATTATAATGTTGTAGCAAAGATAAATCTCTGCTAATAGTTATCAAACTGTCTGTTTACTGGCAAAATCGACATGTGTATATTGTCAATTGCGTTATTGATATACGTGATACAATGAAAAGTTCAACAACGCTTGATGCATAGCAACGTATAGATCAAGTGATACAAAATGAAGAAGAAATATTCAATTCCAGTTTGTATTATTACAACAAACTGCTGCATTAAGAATCGATTTTTTTAATTACAATGAAAGAGGTTTCATACAACACTCGCTCAGCTGTTCAAGTAGAAATATATAAAAAAATAATATGTATATGAAAAAATAAAATAGCTATAATTTAATTTTAAAAGAGTTTATGTTGTCAATTATGCACATTAAATAAATTGTGGCATAGATAGCCGTACAAACTGTGTTGGGCAGTTTATTTAAAACAGTATGGTTATTGGTTTTTTTCTCTTCTATGAAAATGGCCGGCGCCAATTTGATCGGGTCTGGCAAAAAAAATTGGTGCTGACATGTCAGTTGTTTCTGATGGCGACAGTGACCAGTAATGACATCCCTATATAGGGAAGGGTATGAAAAATAAATTTAGAGCTACATATATGCATAAGAGGATCACAAAAGACTTACTATTTAGTGAAAAGTGTAATGAGATAAAGGAGAGAAGAATGGAGCTTTGAGAGTTATGAAAATGGGGACAAATTAGAGGTAAAAATTGTGTCAGAAAACTGCTCTGCAATTAAAAATAAGGACAAAGGAGCAACTGATAATAGTGATGACATCTGTTTGGAAAAAGTGTTACTATCAACAATAAAAAGGTCAGCAGCAAACAAAGACCAATTTTATTGTATGGCAGTGAACACAGCGCACAGTGGTCGATTTAAGCAATCTGGCAGGCCGAAATTGAATTTTTTACTTTTAATAAATTACAAAATTAGTTAGTCAGTCGATAGCTAAAAGCAAATCGATGACAATCAAATCGATAATTGCACTTTAAATTATCAGTTGTGAGCTTTTGATCACAACATTTGTTAATAATGCTGTTGGAAATACAATGTTTTAAGTGTTCGCACCTGTGCAAATTGTGCTGCAAAATTTTTAAAAATCTCATTTTTAATTGGTTTTTTGATTTTTTCAATAATAAAGGTATGTATTTACATAACAATAAATGTTTTGTGACCTGGTGATATATGCTATATTAATATTTTTTGTTAAAACTAACAACATTGTTATCTTCTTAAATGTGACCAATCTTTAACTTCTGTAGAGTATAAATAGTGACGTCGTCATTTGCCGGTGAAGTTACTATTTTACATGTTAATATGGTTCGTCTTCTTTGTGAATTGTCGTAGATCTGCCGCAGCGACGTGCATCTGCTCACAATATTGTACTATATTTATTCAAATGCTATTGAAAAATTGAATTGCACTGAGGAGGAGCATGACTTAATAGTTATAAGCATTCAAAATTTTTGCAAAATGGTTTTTGTAATGACCGTCTCGCCATTCAAATATGTATTGATATTTTTTTTTGGATATGGAGGAAAAAAATCTATTTTGTAATGCCTTTGATGAATAATTAATACTTGACTTAGACTGGTGTTACAATTGAAAAAGTTACTTTCCTGCAGAAAATATAAATTTTAATTCGACAACAAAATATTTATATATATTTATAAGAAACTAAAAAAATTAATGTTTGTGATTTAAAACTAAATTAAAATTATTTTCGTTATTATTGGAATAAATAAAGACTTGATATTAGAAAGGACTGAAAAGGGCCAAAATACACCTAGCCTTTTAAACCAAAAAAATATAAATAGAAAAAATTATATATTAAAATTATTTTTATTATGAAATTTTAATATATTTTTATTGAAATAAACACAAAATTTTAACTTTTTTTTTTTTTTTTTTTAATTTGGGCATTGAAATAAACAATGTTCATATTATGATAAAAATTTGCAGCTTTGACAAAATAAAAAACTCACATAAATTAAAAAAAAATATTGTTTTTGTTTAAAATTGTAACTAAATCTATTTGCAACTAAAGAAAAAAATTTAAAAACAAGGAAAAACGTTAACTTCGGTGGAACCGAAGCTGAAATACCCGTTACATGGGCGTGTCGTCTTGGTTTTGACCCTGGATGACCAAAAAAATGTTTTTACCCAATTGGGGAGCGAGTACATTCATAAATAATTACTATTTAAAAAAAAAAAATCGAAAAAAATCGATAAGTTTGTATGGGGGCTATACCTAAAAATGGGCGTGGCACTCTCATTTTCGAACTTAACCTAGTCGTTGCCGAGAAAAGCTTAAGTTTAAAATTTCAGCCCAATATCTTTATATCTTCATCGAAAAGATCGCATAGCAACAAACAGACGGACAGTCGGACAGACGGACAGACAGACGGACATGGCTAGATCGATTCGTCTCGTCGAGCTGATCAAGAATATATATACTTTATGGGGTCTCCGATGCCTCCTTCAATGCGTTACAAACTTTTTGACAAACTGAATATACCCGTTTACACTATGTGTAACGGGTATAGAAAAAAGAGGTAACCCTAAGGCTTCGGCCACGCATTGAGCGATGAGCGACTGAGCGACCGAGCGACGCTCTCGAGCGACGTAAAATATTAAAACTTATGAAAAAG
>JAEIFJ010000648.1:0-69758 GCA_018903435.1 Leucophenga varia
ACTGTGTGCTGAATTGCGTTTATTTTGAGTCCCCAACAAGAATATTGATTATATTATATAATTATTTTTTAAACTAAAAAAAAAATAATAATAAATAAAAAGGAATCACCATTTTGTGTTATTTTTTTTTTTTCACTTGGTCCTCTTTCTTAGGGTATGTATACAGCTGGCCACATTCTCCCATGACTGTCACAATTTCACAATGTAAGAATATAATGATTACTTGTGTTTACTCAGAAGCAATGATTATTGCCTGAGTGTGGCGGTTAAAATGCCATCGCAGCAGGCTTAACTTTATATAAAAGTCGAACATCGTATAGCAAAAACTCAAAATGTAGTGTTTGGTTTGAATGATGGCTATGTATAGTCCTATCTCAATCAAATTTATTATGTACATATTGTATATGTGGGTTGATATTATTAATATGTCAAAAATAAATAAAATAATCATCCATACTAAATTTAGAGTTCCTAGGTTACATAACAGACAAGTTTTCATGGAAAAACTCCAAATTTTGTGGTAGGTTTGTATCTTTTCTACTATCTCTAGAAAAAAAATTGAATATTTTATTTGGAGTGAATAAATAACAACTATTTTTATACAAAAATTCTAAAATGGGCGGTAGATTTGTATGGGATCTATGCTTAAAAAATGGGAGTGGCATCTTGGTTCGGACATACAAACTGCATAGGGCTGAGAAAAGCTTAAGATTAGATTTACAGGTCCATATCTTTTAAACCATTCGAGTAAAACACACTGCAACAGACAGATGGATATGGCTAAATTTATTCGTCTCGTCGAGCTGATCAATAATATATATACTTATTGGACTCTTCGATGCCTCCTTTAATGCGTTAGAAACTTTTCGAAAAAATGATAATAAACTTCATACTATGTGTGGGTTGACATAACCTTGTCGAGAACACACACGAGAGACTACTAACTTTTGATGAACTTTAAGAATAATTGTTTCAGCAACTAGGTCAATCAATGATTATCCCACATGAGTCGGTAGTGGTTGGTCCACACAAGTTAGTTAGTAATTGACCCACATAGGTCAGTCAGAAACTGTCTCTCATGAGCAAGTCAGTGACTGGCCCAAGTAGTCTTGCCAATGGGTGGTCACGGCTGACGCAGAGTCGACCAAGTGATGGTCGGCGTCTGTCAAAGGCTATTGCAGAGCCGGTCGCGACAGCTTTTGTAGGACTGTGTTATGTAAAAATAAGATAGGAAACAACATTAAGGCTGGCAAGCTCGTGGGACATGCCGACAACGCTGGGTTAGCCAATTGATTAGTAGTGGGTCAATTTCAGTAAAGCTGGAATCTAATGATTTACATCTGTAGATGAACGCCTCACATCGATACACATCAAAGCAAAATTCCTCAACATTAGCAAGCTATGCGAGTTATAACAGGACGAAAGCCGTGAATGGGGAAAAACTTGAGATGACGAGTAATAGAATTAAGGCTTGAAATTCTGATCAAAACAGAAACATGGGCGGCATGGTCACAGACGTTTATGACTCACTTAGGTTATGCAGGAACCACTTTTCTACCTTACTTGGAGAAGAGGACGGAAACAATGAGAAGAAGATATGGTCCCCCAGTGGAACCACTAGTCAATGACACGGTCTTTAGCAATTGTAAAACTGAATAATAACAAAGCCCCTAGTGCAGTTGAGCAACCCGCTGCGATATGTGAGTTGATTGGATGTACTGGTGAGTGCATGCCCAGCGATTGAAACCTTAGTGTTCTATGACCATTTAGTACGAAAACGGGCAGTCTGCACAAACTACCGATTCTACGTCTTCTTCCAATCGCATACAAAATTCTGTCCAACGTATTGTGTATAGCCTTCTTCATAGAAAATGTGATCGAGCTATACCAGTGTGACTTGAGACCAAATAAGTCGACTAACGACTCAATGTTCACATTACGCCAAATACTGCATTCGACACTCCAATAACATCGAAATTCTACGAAGCGTTGTTTAAACTTGATATCTCAGCAAAAGTATGATGACGCAAATACCTAAAATCTTGTCAAGGTAGGAAAAAACAGTTCCGAATGCATTGCCTTGCGACTTATTAGATCTTCTGATGGTGTACACACTATTATAATGTCCAAGCGTTTCAAGGGCACAATTTTCTATAAAGCAAAATTTGATGCGCGCGAATGCTGAAGACATCAACATATTCCGGTGTTGCGGATGTCTTCCAAGATCTGGTCCTCAAAACGCAGCGGCGGACGTCCTCATAATTTTCTTTTGCCGGAGCCTCTGAGTCTATCCGACACAGGTAATGTTCCTGACTATGTCCATGTCATTACATAGCTCGTAAGGCTTATCGTTCGTGCGCATACGGATGTCATTTTCCACTCTAACTGAACCAAAGATTCTATAAAGTATGTTCCTCTCAAACACGCCCAACGCCGACTTGTTCGATTATGTCATGACCCATGCTTCAGAGCCATACATTAGACATTATCAGCGTCTTGTAGAGTTTAATTTTTGTTTTTCTGGACAGAACTCGCATTTGCTTAACGAGACCAAAATAGCCACGGTTAGCAAGAGTGATTCTTCCAAGTACTTCGTCTTGCTCTCGTTCTCCTTTAGTACCATTGGACGGGACTTATTTTCTATGTCCGAGAAAGTCCCGGTGTCTGCACGATCATTTTTGCCGAATATGTCTAAGACGTCGGCGTATGCGAGCAGCATAGTTCTTTTGTAGAAAATATTATTCTTCAGGTCAACGTTTGGGCATTCAGTATGTATTCCGTAAGGAAATTGAAAAAGTCGCACGACAACGCATTCCCCTGTCTTAATATCTCTTGGTGTAGAAGTAGTCGGGATATCTTTGCCGACCCTGACAACGCTTTGGGTGTTTGCAAGGGTCATTATAAAGATTCGAACAATTTTTGCAGGTATACCAAGTTCAGTCAGTGCTTAATAGAACTCTTACCTTATTGACGTATCGAAACCGGCGATCGATTTATCTTTCGTTGGTCCTCTCCAGGATTTGAAGTAGTGTGAATAACGGGTCGACTTCTTCGGCCTGAAACCACACTGGTACTGTCCAACTATACTTCCTACGTACGGTTTCTGTCTATTAAACAATAAGCATTTGGAAGACTTAATCCGCGATAGTTTGCGCAGTCTGCAGGGTCTTTTTTCTTAAAAACTGGGCACAGGACACTAAGGTTTCAGCCATTAGGCATACGCTCACAAGCACAAGAGTTGATGCAAACATATGACCAATTCCTTGCCGCCAGTCTTAAATAACTCTACCAGTAGTTCATCTACACCTGCCGCTTTGTTATTTTAATGTCTTTGTATAACTTCTAAGACCTCGTCACAGTCTGGTGGCTCCACAGGATGCCCATAGGAGGTCGGACCCAGATATTCATCTTCTTGCAACATTGTTCCCGTCATCGCAACCAAGTAGGGAAGAGAAGTGGCTCCTCCATTCCTGGACATCTGTTACCATGTTTCTTTGTTCATCCTTGCATCATCCTAGTTCATCCACGGGCATCGTTTCTGCTACGCATCATCTCAACCATTTCGTCTGATCAGGCGTTTTTCCTCTTTCCGTTTCTCCCTATATCGCTCAACAACAGCTCGTGTTGCTCTCGCCTGCAGATTTCGTTGTCGTGCTGTATTCTTCTCTGTAGTAGAAATGCGACATTTCTAATCGTACCATGTCTGCCTTCGAGGTTTAGTATAGTCAATAAAATCTTTGGCTGCCGTAGTTAATGAGTTTAACATACGCTTCCACTGATCGTTTATATAGTCAGAGGCCGGAAGAGTCTCTCGGAGTAGGTGGCACATCCTTGTTGAGAAGGCAGCGGCAGTCTGCCGTGACTTAGCGTGGGTTGTTATGAGTTTAATACGTACCTTGGCTAGAATAAGATAATGTTCCGAGTCGATGTTAGGGCCTCTGTACACTCGTACATTAAGCACGCTAGTAACATGCTCTACATCAACCACCACGTGATCTATTTGGGTGAGGATACTTAGGTCATCACTGCGCCAAGTTGCCTTGTGGATATCGAGATGTGGGAACCTGGAACTCCTTATGATCATGATATGCCCGCAGCAAAGTCGATTAGCCTTTCTCCGTTACTGTTGGTGGTGTCATGTGAGTTAAATTTTAGGTTGGTTGGACGAAAGATTTCTTTTCTCCCAATTTGTGCTTTGAAGTCATTGATGACAATTTTGATGTCATGGCATGTTCAGTACTTTTCCATTCTATGTATTAAGCTTTAGACCCATATTAATTTTCCTTGCATAAATTAGTGTTGTATCTGACATTGAAGGAAGCAGTTCTTTATATTAATAAATGCATAACTCCGGCTATAGCCGTACAGATCTGTATTTGTTTTATTTCTAAGTCACTAGCCTTAAATAGCATCAATAATAAAATTTACTCATCTGGACTTATGCTGCAAACGGCAGAGGACTCTGGATAGGATATTATTAAATAAATAATTTTTACAGATACTTATAAGGCAAAAGTTGAAAAATTTAGCTTTAATGCGTTACAGCCATAAACCTGGAGGCGAGTCCTCGTAGCTTCCTACTAACCACGAAGCCACATCCAAATATGTGTTGCCTCGCATAGCTACTGTAGTAGATGTCACAGGTTGCTTAATTTATGCAACCGTGTCTAGTCCATCGCATTTCCTGAATAGCAGTAATGTTTACTCTATAGTTGTCGAGAGCGATAATGAGTTTTTCTATTGCATCATCCCTGTTGAGGATTTGGACGTTCCAGATGCATACCCGTATGTCGCGATTTTTATATCGTTTTCGGGGGTCGTAACGTTTTTTTGCTCCAGAATCTTTGACCCTGTCGCGGAATTATCCACGGGTAGATTTACACCTCTGAGTCTACTACATGGAGTACATCTATTTAGACTAGCCATTAATTGCATCAGGTGCACTTTTTCCTTTGTGTGTCTCACGTCGTTATTCTTTTGTATTTTGAGTCGCTGAATCCGAATCTGAAATAAGAATTCGGAAGTTGGCTCACAATTTAATTCTAACCCAAAAAAACTGAAAATTTTTTTTTAAAAATTCTTAATCCAAATCTGAAGTCGGAATTTAAAAGCAAGTTCTCGATTTTTTATAAGCTCAAATACCTCACCTTTTTGAAAATTTTGCTTTAAAAGAAACAAATCGGATTAGTTTTTAATTTGTGGACATGCATAAAGATCCAGATATTCAAAATACATCAATGCTGACTACATTCTTTCGATGTTAAAGTGACGGATTGACTTTTTTTATTTTAATGCAACATTTTTTAAAAAAGATCAATTATTTGAGGTTCGTCTTCGGATTTGGATTTAGCAACCAAAAATACATTAAAAATTTTTAACTGGGTCTGCCAAAAAAAGATCTAAAATTGAAAAAAAAAAAAAAAAAAAGGCGTTGAGCAAAATTGACCAAACTAAAAAATACGTTTTTCAGATTCGGATTCAGCGATACAAAATACTCTCCTGGTCCACCGCACAAGTTATTTTTTTTAAAATGGGTGAGTACCAAAAAAAAATAAAATAAAATAAAAAACGTTTCTTTAGGTTACAAAGAAAAGATTCAGCGACACAAAATACATACCAAATGACCCCTCTGGTTCATCGCACAAGACACCTTTTTGTTGTGTGTCTGTGTTATTAACAATACCCGTACAGGGTAAAATCGTATATTTAGTGTGTGGAAATGTATGTAACAGGCAGAAAAAGGCATAATAGAGTCTTTAAACTTTATATTCTTGATCAGCATTGAATGGAGAGTCTATCTTTTTGTCCGTCCGATTTAACTTTCTTTCTTGTTGCTATTTGCAATCTCACATGTTTTTTTAAACTTATAAATCTCACATGTTTAATTAAAAGGAAGAAAAAAAAAACATGAAAAAAAATAACACATTGAAAGTCAACCACAACAAATTATTCTTAAGCTAGTATGGTCCGGTTTAAATCGAATTTAAACTGTAAAAAAAACAGCTACAGAAAAGACGAGCTACATACTTAAGAAAGGGTATGAACAATTGTGGTAAAGCCAATTATTACAATTTACATAAGATTTTGTTAAAATAAATATACAACATTACAATGTCAAATGAAAGATATAATGTTGTCAAATATCTCCCCTTCCGCCTTTTTGTCTATA
The DNA here is from genome assembly GCA_018903435.1 of Leucophenga varia. Taxonomy (NCBI): domain Eukaryota; kingdom Metazoa; phylum Arthropoda; class Insecta; order Diptera; family Drosophilidae; genus Leucophenga; species Leucophenga varia. The sequence continues at coordinate 6,170 of JAEIFJ010000648.1, forward strand.
GAATTTCGTCGCTATGTACGAAGCGCTACAGAGCCGCGTATCGGGCAATACTTTACATCATTTGAAAGGCCTTGACATAACCAACAACACGACGCTATGCGTTATTAGCTGCTCCCCTATGGTCGGACGCTTAATTCTACAATCTTCTGCGAACAACTGGACCGCTTGAAGCAGGCGATCGATCAGAAGCGTCCAGAATTGGCCAACAGGAAGGATGTAGTGTTCGGATGCGAGGTTTTGTCGCATCCACCATATTGCCCGGACATAGCGCCAAGTGATTACCACCTGTTCCTGTCCTTGGCGAATGCCCTTGGTGCTGTAAAGTTGGCCTCAAAAGAGGCTTGTGAAAAGTGGCTGTCCGAGTTCTTCGCAAATAAGGAAGGGGTTCTACAAGGGAGGTGTTATGAAGCTGCCGTCTATATGGAAACAGATTATCGAACAAAACGGCTCATATTTGAACTAAATCCGATCACTGTAACACTTTTTATACAGCATTGAATAAAGAGCAAAAAAGCGGAAGGGAGATATTTGACAACCTTATAAGACAATGCTTCAGAAAAGTATATATTTGTTTGTTTTAAGAAACTTTTATCAAATGGTTAGCCTAATAATAATTACTTGCAGATTTATAATTGAAACAAAAAATAAAGCAATGAAAATTTTTTTTTTTTTTTAATGCAAAGAAAACTGCCACTGAAGCATGCCGAATAGTGTGGCCATCTTTAGAGAAATAACGTTTTGCGACAGGTCTCAAATCTTTAAGAGTGGTAGTTTTGATGTGGAAGACAAAGAACGTCCAGGTCAGCCGAAAGCGTTTGAAGATGAAAAATTACTGAGATTACTTGATGAGCCCCCGGTTCAAACTCCACAAGAAATTGCAGATTCATTTGGAGTTGACAGAAAGTATTGGCTAGCAATGGACAATACTTTGAATAAACTATTTGTATAATTTTTGTTTAAAATGAAACAGAAAGTTTCGGAAAAACGGCAAGGATTAATGTATACACCCAATAAACCCTTTAAGAACATATGGTATATCATCTAAAACATTTTAAAAAATATTTTTTAGAATTTGTGGAATAATTGAAAGAGACTAAATAATTTATTTTACACTATATAAAGAGAAGGAAGTAAGCCGTGGAAGGCATAATTTATTGTTCACTAAGACAAAGTAAAAGGAACACATTTGCGCGTGAAGCGAGATGAGGAATATTTCTTTATTTTAAATGGTTTAAGCAAAAAGTCCGAATCGTTTTCGCCACATATAATATTGTGAAGGAAAAGGATCAGTTTCGATGTGTTTTAAGTAAGTTATAAAGAAGTATGAATATTTATAAATTAAAGCATGCAGCTGAACAGAATGTTCTATTCATGCACGTAGTATTTTGTGTCGCAAAAAAAACCTGTTAGCGATTAACAAAAACAGACAAACAAAAATTAAGAAACAGAGATTATGTTTTTTTTTTTTCTTTTTGTAAAACTGTCTTCATTTACAAAATTTTTCATATAAATGACGCTGTCTCGGAATAATTGAAAATCGAAATAGTGCCACCACACAAAATCGAAATTCATTTTTTTTCTAATAAAATGCTTTAACTTACAAAATTACAAATATCGATTAAAACCTAAAAATTGGATAAAGTATCTCATAGTTAATCCAAGATGCTAATATATGGGTTTTATTTATTACCATTGTCATATAATTTTATAATATTAAATAGCTGTCAATGAAAAGGATTTAGGAACTAGGCTATTCTTATAATGAATAATAAATTTCCAGTAATCTGAAATCACACTCTTCACAAAGCAGTTCTTGTTCATCCGTTTCAAGAGAAATGTTTTCTTTTGCAGACACAATTCGAGGTGCGTACCAAAATCGTGACGACCAGTGACTGCAAAAAGATTGTTATAAGTTGCTTTTAAAATGTTATACATTGCAGTGACTGCTATATTAATATTAGATTCAATATAAACATATGACAAACTTTTGTTTAATAGATTATTATTGAGGGCGGAATTGATCACACGGTTTAACAATATTAAATGAAATGCGCCAAAAAATATTCACAAATACCAAGTCAAGTAGATTTTTTACACCTATTAACATTATTAGTTTGATTCATGCCGCGCCCCGCACAGCCCGACACAAAAAATAACCTATGCATAACAGATTCCTTTTGTAAATAAAAGCCAGATTTTAAATTCTCTGAATTTCAATTTAACAAAAATGTACAAAACTTAAAAAGTATAATGGCGTTACAAACTTTCCAAATAAGCGGTTTATTTAATAGTAGTGCAATTTTTAAAACTAATAAATAAATTCGATAGATTATCGAATCTATATCCTTTAAGCATGCGTTTTTAATTTAATTTCACGACATCGCAATGTAGGTATTCACTATTGATAACACAATTAAATTTTTTGCAGCTATGTTGTTATGATGCAGTCACCATTTTGTCCTATTTTTTACAAAATATTTTTTTATATTAAATAATAACGACAACATAAAAAGTGATCAAAAACAAATTGTAAACTTTACTAAATTATGTACATATAGACAGACATACACATATATCACAAGTACATAAGTGTGGGGTAAGATCACATTATGGAGAAGAGCGAAGATACCGGGAATAACAAGTCAGGCAAGTTAGGTAAAAAAAAAAAAAAAAAATGTGTTTCGTTGAGTGATACGCTGCAGACACATACACAATCAATCAATTCATGTTTTATATGTACACATGAGGTAGAATACATACATATATTCATACATATGCACTAATATATATGTAAATGATTGTTGGAAAGGCTTCATTCACATTATTTTTTAATATAATTTATATATTTAACCAATGGTTAAAATAAACACAAACACAAGATTTGGTATACTTTATATTGCTTTTTAAAAAAGACAAATTAAAATGGCTTTTTTATTCAAGATTGCTTTTTTCATCCATATTTTAATATCATTTTTTACTTTTGTTAAAACTCACTTTACACACTTTAATTCACAACCGACGCCCATTAACAAAGCTTGTTTTACATTATTTTGATAAACACATTCTGTGCTATTTCAATATTACTTCCTTTTTTAATTTAAATCTATTTTATTTTTAAATAAATATATTTATTTTTATGAACAAATTTGCTTTTAGACGCTTGTAAAACACTAAATATATACTATGTAAGTACGTATTTAAACTGCAGCGCTTCACTTCCACTCGCATCGAGTGTTCAAAAAATACTACTTCTTCAACACAACACCAGAAGCAGAGCAGTGTTGTAAATAGAAGTCGTATTCGCGCTATCGAGAGACGCGAGTGCCATATAAGTATAAGAGAGAACACATTCCACAAGTATGATGCGAAGGGCAAATAGCTGAATTTTCCCCTTTTGGTGGTTAATTTATTTATTTATTTATTTCTTAAAGATAGATATAATTAAAATTAACTCTAACTTATGAGTAAAGCACTGGCTGCAAATATTTTTTGCGTCAAAGCGAATATATGATATTAAAAAAAAATAGTTTGGCACATATTACAATACATATAATTAATAAGATATTTACCTAAAATTTGATTTGTGTGTATATTTCGCCAAACATAATTTTGGTCTCTTAGACGATTTGACAAATTTGGTCGGATTGGATTATTCTTTCATATGTCTGCTATATAGCCGATCTGGTCGATATGCACCAACTTTCTGGTTTTTTATAATTACTTATAATTAAATATGGTTTGTATGCACAACTTTACATACTTAAACTACTTATCAAGTTATTTTTGATTATAGATGTCGTATATTTATATAAACTAGCTAATTTTTGCCACCTTTTTTTGTTTTGACGCTACCAAGCACAAAATTTGTTATAACTATTTTTAGCAAATATTATATAGCACCTATCAGAAATAATAATAATTAAAAGACAGAAAAAACAAATCTTGAAAAAACTTAGCTCACATGCGCCGCTGGCTTTGTGGAATTTTGATCTTAATAAAAATTTTATTTTCATGTTGCTTGATTTTAGAAGTCTTTTTACCAAGTTTGAAGTAAATAGCTTTATAAATATTTTTTTTTCATATAAAAACTTAAAAATGGGCGATGAATTTGTTTAGTGTCCAAGCCAAAACTTGGGCGAGGCACACTGATTTTAAAGCACAAAGTACAAAAAAACTTAAGGTTCGATTTTCAGGTGAATAAATCTTGTAGCCAGAATCAGACAGATGGATAAACGCAATTTTTGTGCTTATTACGGTCGACACCGAAAAAGATTCAAGCATCGATCTAGGCCTATCTTATAGATTTTTCACGAACACGAATCCGGCTTTACAAATTTTCCATCACGTCAAATTTTTGAGAAAATAAACCAATTTTTCTTAAAATTTTAAAACATGAAAAATCTGTTTTTGACTGTTTTTGAACCTAATGTGATTGAAAGCCCGAACTACACTTAAATTAAAGCTTGCAACTTCCGTTTCAAGAGCAGTGTAAAAATATAATCGGTCTTTGAGAATTGATATAGACAATTGTTTCACTCATAACATACTGGGAATTTAGTTTTTAAAACGTTGTGCTTTTTTAACACTCGCGGAGGGAATTTAGTTTTTAAAACGTTGTGCTTTTTTAACACTCGCGGAGGTTTTCTCGAGTCCAGATTAATGTTTAGCGATAAAAAAAATCTATAAGACAGGACTAGTCCGATGCTTGAATAAAAAAAGTTCATTCTTTGTGATACGCTTCTAAGCCGTCAGGTAATTACTTACAAACAGTTTTTCCCTAGCCCCATTTAAAGAGGTACCCTCAATGCAAATCTACTCCAAAAAATTTTGCATTTTCATGAATACTGTATTTGCAGTATTCATTTGCCTTCAAAGACTATGTATGTCTAAGGATTTGGTTTGTCAACATAACGTAACTTTGCTGTTAGCTTTAAACACTAGTTAGACAAAGACTACCAACTTTACCGATCTTTTAGTTTTAAACTAGTCGAACTGAACCATAAAAACTCACCTTCTATTATATAGTATATGCTTATATGAACTCCATATGTCAAAACTATAAGTACGCTACTTGCATTATAAAATGATTTTATCCAATTTGGATTAGGTAGATACATTCATAAAAAAATAATCTTTTTTACATAAAAATCGGAAATGGGTTTTAGGTTGTATGCAGACTTTACCTAAAAAGGCGTGGAACCCCGGTTTCGATAAATGATATAGTCGTTGCCGAGAAAAGCTAAAATTATAAATTTTAGCTCAAAATCTTTCCGAGCAAAGTGCATGGCAACAGCACTATATACATATATCAGGAAATTTAAAATAATTTATTTAATACATGAACCAAAGGGTTTGATTCCGAACTACAATAGTGGCGATTTTACCCGTAATGTTAAAGGTACTATTTATTATTTCAAATATAAGAGTTTTATTTCACATTATTAATAAACTTTCCTTTTTAGTGAATTAATCATTTTTATAGGAAAAATAATCTTATTTAAAATATAACATTGACATTTCCCATTATTAAACCTATACTATATAACACGGTGCGTCAAAAAAAAAGTCGAAACAAATTATAATTTTCTCGTGAATATCGAAATTTTGAAATAACGGTAAAAAACTGTTTTTTCGAGGTTTATAGTGTTAAACAACTGTATGTCTTAAACTATACGTACATCCTAAAACATATTTCAACACGTCATTGCAAAGAGAAAAAAAGCACCTTTCTAAAGGTGTATTTTTACATGATATAACATTTCTGATCCTATCTTTGTGCATTTTAAAGGCAAACGGATTTTTTTTTTTTTTTTTTCCCATATTTTGACTTTATCAACGATTGATTACACTATTTTGTTTGAAAGCTACATTTACAGGTATATGCTTTGAAAATTACGCTTAATTACAAGTAAAACGACTGTTTCATGGGACAAATCCGATTAAATTGACGTTTTTTTTTTTTGTTTTATAAATTTTTATTTAAAACTGTCTTAACGACAACAATTAAATGAATTTACAATTTGCCTATCATATGAATGTCAACTATATTTACTCCCTAAATGGTAAATCCAACGGATGAAGCCTCAACAATTTTCTTCGCGTTGTGCTTTTGTCCAATAAGTTCAGCGCCAGGTGATTAGGATGGTCATGCAACCACTGTTGCCAGATTTTGGGAGCCACCATAAGCTAGATTGAAGGAAAAAATAAGCTAGAATAAGCTAAAAGTTAAAAAAAAAAGCTTATAAAAAAAAGCTAACCATTAAAAAACATATTTTGATGTGAAATTTTAAATTTTATTGATATTTATATATAATACTATACAATACAATACTATACTATTCTATACAAATTTATAATTTTTAAAATTATAAATCAAACATTTATCTTTTGTTGCATTTGTAGGGTGTCTTCTTATAAAGCAATTCTTCGACAATAATAATATATTTTGTTTATTATTTAATTAATTTTGAAAATACTATATTATACTATACTCAGCAATGTACAAACAAAGTGCAGCGTCCTGCTTCTCTGTTTTTGTAGACTTTCTAACAAAAGGTATTTTGTTAGTTTGTGCCACGCTAGCAATGGCCCCAATCTCTGCCTTACAAAAGCAGCAGTACGCTTTTGTGTAGTCTGTTGGCACTTTGCGTAGCCACTTCTTAAACTCGTTGAAATTTAGCCACGAAAAACGAAAATTTTGCTTATAGCTCACTTTTGGCATTTTAAGAAAGTTTGCAAACATGTGCAATATTGCAGTGTGACCGAAACTTATAAACTTAAAATCATGTGCAAAATTGCAGTGTGACCGAAATTTATAAACTAAAAATTACTAAAATACGAACAACAAATATGAGTTTTGTCCTTGTTTTGTTCTAATTTTTTTTGGGCCGAAATAAGCTAAATGAAATTTGAAATAAGCCAGATTTCAAGCTATAAGCATTTCAATGATTTTTCAAGCTATTTGATGTTAAAATACGCTAAATCTAGCTTTAAATAAGCTAAAATGGCAACACTGCATGCAACCTCTGGATGTATTTACTGCTGGTCTTATGGAGTTGTTCCAAAACTGTAGGAACATTTAAGTCCCTATGTGTAGCGTGCTGTTTCGTACATTCCAAGGAGCATCAGCTAATTGCCTTAGAATTTTATTTTGCATTCTCTGGATTCTTTTTAAATTAGAATCACTTGCTGTTCCCCAAAGCTGCAGTCCATATGTCCAAATTGGAACAATCATTGTTTTGTAAAGCAGCACTTTGTTTGATAAGCTGAGTTTGCTCTTTCTATGTAGCAGCCAATGCATTTTATTGATGCGCCATTTGCATAATTTAATTTTTGCAGTAATGTGTTTACTCCAAGTAATATCTCTATCCAAATGCATTCCTAAGTACTTTACTAGCGATTGTTGAGGAATCATTACATTGTCATAAAATACACATGGGCAGTTTTCACGCCTCTTTGCAAAAGTCATGTGAGCAGACTTTTCATTGCTAATCGATTCCATCGATGAAACCAGGAAGACAACTCATTTAAGTATTCTTACAAGATTTTTGAAGCTTCGACATGATGAGGATCAGTTGCTAAAATTGTTGTATAATCAGCATAAGTGCCAACCTGAACATTGTCATTAGTAGGAGTAGACATATCTGCAGTATAAATTGTGTACAGCACAGGTCCTAATACACTGCCTTGTGGAACACCTGCTCCAATTGGACGGATCGTAGATACCTCACTTCTTACTACAACTCGAAAAGCTCTTTCCTTGAGGTATGATGCAAAAAGAGGAAAAAGGCGCTTGGAGCCATTTTTTCAACTTAAAAAGTAGCCCATCGTGCCAGACTCTATCAAAAGCTTGTTTTACATCAAGAAATACTGCAGAACAATATTGAAAATTTTCCTGGGCATCGATGATTTTCGAAATTACACGATGACACTGCTCTGGAGTTCCATGATGATTCCGAAATCCGAATTGATGATCCGGTACTATAATAAGTCTATTGAGCACTGGTGACAATCTTCCAAGAAAAAGTCTTTCAAAAATTTTTGAAAATGTTGAAAGTAAACGTATCGGTCGGAAGAATGTGACCAGATTTTCAGGTTTACCAGGTTTGGGGATCATCACAATCTCAGCACACTTCCATTGGGAGGGAAAATGGTAAATGCGAAGCATGGTATTATATATCATAGTAAGAAATAATACACATTTCATTGGTAGCGCTTTCATCACTTTACCATCTATTCCGTCATAGCCAGGAGATTTTGCAATTTTGAGAGCTTTAATTTCTACTAGAGATGGGCGTCGGGCGGGGAATCCCGCGGGATCCCGACCGATCCCGGTCCCGCGGGCGGGATTGGAATCGGGGCGGGATCGGGAAACTTTAAAAAGTTCGGGAGGTTAGCTCGACTATCCCGAAAACTCCCGAAAATTTTAAAAGTTTCCCGTTCCCGCCCAATCCCGAAAAAGTTTCGGGACCCGAAATTTTTTTCGGGATTGGGCGGGATCCCGCGAGATTCCCGCCCGACGCCCATCTTTAATTTCTACTAACACTTCACGTGGAGTAACGTGCAGCAAAGGAAGATCCATTTGGCAGGGGCTGTCCAAAAAATTAACCGTCTCCAAAACAAAACTTGGGTTCACAAGTAATTTAGGGTGAAATGTTTTTTCAAGATATTCAGCAAATGCTTCCGATTTAGCTTTATCAGTCCGGCACCAAGTATTGTTAGTATCCTTTATAGGCACTTGCCTCCTAACAGGCTTTTGTCGTTCTCCAAAGATTATAACTACCATTATCTCTGGGGTCAAGGTTTTGAAGGTAATCACCAATGGCTTCGTTTCTTGACTCTTGCAACAAATTTTTAAGGTCATTCACAGCTCTGTTAAACGCTCTTTTATCAAAAGGATTTCGACTATTCATCCACCTTCGGCGTAACCTTCTCTTATAGTTTACCATTTCACGAATCTCAACGTTGAAAGGCAAATTACCATAACTTGGAGAATTGTTTGTAGAAGGTAGTAAAGGTGTAGATAGGCTAGCAACTTCATGAATGTTTCTTGAAATTAGTTCAACAGCATCATCCAAATCATTTCCATTTATCAGTTCCATATTAGCTGAGTTCAAAGTTCAGCATTCAGCATACTTTTAGGCTTATCTGCAAACTTTAGGCTTATTAAGGTGACCAGCTACACCGTTCTATTAAATTAAATTATTTTATTGTAATTTTATTTAACATTTTTGAAATGCTGTGTTGCTACAACAAATGTTCAAACAAAAAAAATACGACAACTCCAGTTTTCGTTTTGTGTGCTGCTGGTTGTGTGATGAAACTGCTCACATCAAATATGCTGGCCTAAATGGCACAATATTCGATCGACTCACCATCTCGGACACGGATAAACCGAGGGGCTTACGCTGGTCATGTCCTCGTTGCTTCCAACTTGAAGGTGATTTCGCTCGAATGTTAAATACAGTGCGGAATAGCGTATCGGCAATTGATTAGAATATTAAGCAGCTCTCTAAAGAATTGGACAAAAATATAAAATTGTTTGGAGAGTATGATTTTCAATCACCAAGAAGAAAGAAGTCCAAACCTCTTGACTTACCTCCTTCTCTAACTGCACCTTCCAAATTAACACTTATAAATTTAAATTCGTCGCCTGCGCCTATGAGCTGTACTCCCACCGATTTTCATTCGTCACAAGAACCAACAATGTCAGTAGTGGTTCCACCCACGTCTTCCACGTCGTCGCAGCTATCTGGTGTTGGACCTAAGCAGGTGTATGCTGATACTGTTCCAAATAAAACCATCGACTCACTTCAATCGGTTAGCATACCTCCTGGTATACCTGAGTCGACTAGTCTTAAACTGAATCCAGCTGTACCTGCTATAAATTCTATGCGTACAACAAAAATATTGAATACGGTAGCGCCACGCAAACACATTTTTGTCTCGCGCTTCACCGAGTGTACATCTGCAGACGACATTTTGGAGTTTATTACTTCAAAGAGCAGTATAACTTCTTCAAGTGCAGCTGTTCAAAAATTCAATTTCACGTATTCAAGGAACATCGCTTCATTTAAGCTCAGCGTTCCTTTTTAATTTTTCGAAACTATATGTAACACGACTTTTTGGACACAGTTTACACTTGTCAAGGAATATGTGCCAAAAAGGAAGCCTACATCGTCTCGTCAAACTGCAACTTTACCATGTCAAGAGGCGGGATCATCATCAAATAATTTAAACTAGTTTATCCTCTTTTATTAAATTATCAGAATGTAAGAGGTCTGAAGAGTAAACTAGTTGATTTATATCTCAAAAGTATCTGCTTTAATGCTGACATTCTCATTGGTTAGAACCAAATTTTTTTAGATTCAGAAATTTTATCAAATAACAATTTAATTTACCGAAAGGATCGTAACATGCGTAAAGGTGGTGGAGTGCTTATTTTAGTTAAAACAAGCCATACTTCTGAACTATACTGTGACGGTACTTCAACTGATATTGAATTTTTATGTGTAGTTATTCGCTTTCGATGCTGTAGAATATTTATTACTTGTTCTTATATTCCGCCAGCATCTAATGATAACGTTTATCAGATGCACGGATCTGCTATTCAATCTGTTGCAAATACTTTTCAAGCAAACCTTATTGTTGCAGGTGATTTTAATTAACCTAGGATATCTTAGATAAATTGCGAAAACTCGTCTTCGTTGATACCATCAACAAGTTTACAATTTTTAACTCACTTTTCAGCATGTCATTACATCAAATTAACAATATTTTTAACTGCTCAAATAGATTGCTTGAGTTTATATTTGTTGATAGAACATTGGATGTTGAAGTTTCTAGAACTTCTCCGGTTTCATTTCCTGAAGATAAATATCACCCAACGCTTAAATTGCTTGTAACTATAACCAATACATTGGAGATCAAAGACAATCCTACAACAGTTCGTCGCCGGTTTAGTAAAACTGACTTTGCTAAGCTAAATTCTTTATTGCTCGGTACTAACTGGCCTTATATTTTTGAAGATCTTGGTACTGAAAGTGCGTGTAAAGTTTTTTATGATGTTTTACAACCTTACTTTGATGAATGTGTTCCTTCATATGTACCTATAGTTTTTTTTTAAACCCTCCTTTATTTTCACGCCGCTTATGTCATTTAAAAATATAAAGTCGCGCTGTTATAAATGTTTCATTAAGTCAAGAAATGCTCACACTTATGCAAAATATGCAGTAGCACGGGATAATTTTCAATCTGCTAACAGACGATCCTATAAAACATATTTATGCAACATAAAAAACAATATTCGAAAAGATCCTAAATCTTTTACAGTTTCGTTAATTCGAAAATAAAACCATTATCTATTCCTTCTAATATGTTTTTCGAGAATCGTACTGCAGCATCTTCGAAAGATGCATCAAACTTATTTGCTGAATTTTTCTAATCAGTTAGCTATTGCACAAGTACCAATAACTCTGGTAATTTATCCTATTGTATCTAATATATATTATATATATATATATATATATATATATATATATATGTATATGTCTATATGTATAAAAAGAAGATATATATGCATATATAGGTACGAGAATTTATGTTTCTCCAAAAGTAGTGGGCTTAGTGGGAGACCTAACACTCGAGTATCCTTGTCAATATCTTATAAAAAAAAGGATAATATACCTCTAGACAATAATTAACAAAATAAAAAAAAAGAAAACTTCCCTATCCAAACCATATTTTTTATTATCATTATTGTTTTGTATTACATATTTTTATACCCGTCACACACAGTGTGGAGGGTATTATCATTTTGTCAGAAAGTTTGTAACGCATTAAAGGAGACATCGTAGACCCTATAAAGTATATATATTCTTGATCAGCGCGACGAGACGAGTCGATCTAGCCATGTCCGTCTGTCTGTCTGTCCGTCTGTCTGTCTGTATGTATGCGTTTCATTCGCTCAGTTTTAAAGATATTGACCTGAAACTCGGAACTTAAGCTTTTCTCAGTTCTAAGCAGTTCAAGTGTTAAAATCAAAGTGCCACGCCCATTTTAAGGGGTAGCCCCCATATAAACTTACCGTTTTTTTCGGATTTTTTGTATGAAAATAGCATTTATTTATGAATGTAGTCACTCCAAGTTGGATCCAAATACTTCTAATGTCATTCAATGTCAAATCCAAACTGCCACGCCCATTTTTAGATATAGCCCCCATACAAACTTACCGCCCATTTTCGAATTTTATATGAAAATAGCTATTATTTATGAATGTAGTCACTCCAAGTTGGGTAAAAATACTTCTAATCTCATCCAATATCAAAAGCAAGGTGCCACGCCCATTTTTAGCTATAGCCCCCATACAAATTTAACGCCCGTTTTCGAATTTTATATGAAAATAGCTATTATTTCTGAGAGTATTCACTCAAATTTGGGTAAAAACACTTCTAATGACATCCAATAACAAAACCAAGGTGCCACGCCCATTTTGAGCCATAGTCCCCATACAAACTAATCGATTATTTTTGAACAAATGTATAAAAAGGTAATTATTTTCGAATATACATTTATAAATGTATTTAAGCCACTGATGATCACACTAAACTATTCAATGATTCGTGTGACGGGTATTTAAGCTTCGGTTTCATCGAAGTTAACGTTTTTTCTTGTTTTTTTTTATATTTATTATTATTTATTATTTTTGTTAAAAATTTTGATTTTTTTTTTTTTTTGTATTTATAAACCCTTTTTTTTTTTTGTTATAATTATATTTTTTAAAAAAAATATTTTAAGAAATTCAGTGTATGTGGCTCTTAGTTTCAGCTTAATACATAAAATTATTAAGATAGGAGATTTTAAAATAAATGTGCAAAATATTTTTTTTTTTTTTTTTTTAAGTATGTGCTAAATAGTTTTTTTTTAAAGGGTGGGACAATCTAGCTACACCATCACCATGCCGTAAAACCGATAGAATCGAATAAATATTAAATAAATTAAGGGAGGCCATGTCCAAATAGATTGGATGGCCCATGGTAGGGTGGGGCACGCGGGAGTCCAAACACCTGATTCCCAAACCTGCTGTTCAGTGTTTGTTTGTTTTATATTTTTTGTTTATGATGTTCCTGCACGGAACTATTCCCTTTTTTTTGCAAAAAAAAAAAAAAGAGGAGAAGTAGTTAGGAAATGCAAGTTGCGTCTTTGTATGTTTTGTTTAGTATTTGTCAAATTATATTTTGTTGTTACCCATGTCCTGATGCCGTCTGGTGGGTCGATTCCCCCCCTGATAAAACTTGAGCAAGAAGCCGCAGCCAGATGTGCGTAGTTGGTTGAATTCAACCAATGCAAAAAGGGATGGATAACAAATGGCGCCCAATTAAAAAAAAAACAAAAATGGAAAACATCTCGGCACCGACATAAATACCGGTGACGACATCAGCAATGGCTAAATAATCGTATATGGACAGTAGCCCAACTTTGAATAAAACGCTTAGTGATACAGCTATTATGTTTTCCTGTTGAACCAGGACAGAGTATTTTTTCTCTCGAATCCTCGTAGTCACAGGGTACGTAATAGTGTTTGACCACTTAGATTCAATTTTTTTGTTTGTTGAAACTCAATGCAAAGCTCATTATTGGTCCTGCGAGATAAAATTAAATTATTATACGTATGAAATACCATGTCAAGAGTTGAAATAGATTATTCGATTTGATGATCTTGGAGGGCAGTCAAGCATCCATGTTCATTAAAAAAAAATTAAATTTGAGTATTAAACCATCATGTGCTTAAAGCAATCGAGCTAAGGTTTAGAGCCAAATAGTAAATGTGAAAGAAACCAGTTTTGTCTAAATAATCAATGAACACAGCTAAGCGTGAGTTATAATAAAAGATTCTATCGGTTATGGTGATGGAGGCCTGATTATGCCCACCCAAATAGTTATTGATTAAATTTGTGAAAATTTTCTGTTGAAGGTGTTAAACGTTAAGGTATTGTTGTTGTTTGATTTAAGTAGATAATGAACAGTGCAGAGCGATTGAGATTAAAAAAATAAACTAGAAAGAAGTGTACAGTTTATGAAAAATAGGGGCTTAGAGATATTTGGTAATAGGCCAGTAACAAGATCTGTGATTTCGCTATTTAACGCAGAAAAAACAGAAGAAACACGCGAAATGGTTTTGGGACAAACTCCCCAAAGAAATATGGATCAAAGAATTCCAAAGGAAAGCGATGAAGCAGGAACAAGTGGTGCGCAGTCATTAACCTTATTGGCAAGAGGAACAGATGCAGTCCCGGGCGACCAACCTTTGATGGATTTAGGTGCGCAAGGGGAACAGAAGGAGGAATCAAGCTGCAATATTTCTTCAAAGTTTCGATCGGCAATCAACTTAGCGGTGGCACAAGCACAGGAATTATACCGAGCGAGTTTGGGAGAAGTGGCGGATTCATTACGTCGAGAAATGGCAGAACGATCAATGGAATACATGAAAATGTTAAATGATGCTCTGGCCGAGTTTAAAATGAATCATACTTCGTTACCCTCGACACGGTCAAGTGTGGGAGATGGAGCGCAACCGTCAGCTTTAAGGCCCACGGCTGAACCGTTTAGATTAAATGGTCAAATGGAACATGAAGATCGGACAACAATGACTGCCAATATGCGATCGCGATTTGAAGTACCGGAACAAGAAAACCACTCGTTACAATCTTTTGTGAGGGATATGAATGTACCACCTACATATGCAGGAAATGACCCGACGAGTAATAACCAAATGGGGGCCAAAGTAGAAGGTTAGGGGGAAGGTCTGGGCTAGAACCCTCTAGAAATATGCTTAACCAACCAAATGTTTTCCACAGAAGATCTGAGTTAGTTCAGATTCATAAATGGGGCTTGTTGTTTAATGGTGATGTTTCCACAATGCAAGTCGAAGATTTTATACTTATGCTAGAGTATTTGCAATCACAGTATCAAGTGTCATGGGGCGATATTTTGAGAGATTTTCATTCTATGGTAGGGGGAGTGGCTCGTGAATGTTACTGGCTTCACCTTTAAACACATAATGTATTAGATTGGCCGGCACTCCGTTTAGCATTGTTGACCCGATTTCAGAGTCGAAGAACTGAATTCGAGAATTGGCGTGAGTTGATGGAAAGACGACAAGGGGTAAATGAATCGATCGATTCAAGCCATCTAATTTCCGATTTTGAACTAATTAAAATCATAAAAACTAATATTAAAGAGAGCATTTCGACGGTAATTTATCCAATGTACATTAGTACATTGGAACAATTACGGGCTGAATGTCATGATGCTGACAGATTATTGGGGTCACAATCCAAACGGAATGGAATATGTTCTCAAGGAACGGACGCACGATTAGATAAAAATAGGTATCGTGTCAATGAAGCAGAAAATGTACCTGTAGAGAAAAAAAATATTAGTGAACAGGAATACGGGATTGATGCGAAACGAGTTACCAAACAACCACCGGACAAGACCAAACTCACGTGTTGTAATTGCAAAGTCGTAGGGCACACCTTTTACGATTGTGAATCACCACAGCGCAATGTATTTTGTTACAAATGCGGCCGACATGGGGTAGTCCTGCCGAAATGTCCAAACTGCCGGCCAGGAAACGCGCTGAGGAGCATGTCTTTACGGGGGAGACAGGCTCATCGGAGCAAAAGTAGACCAAAATCCCTCAGAGATACATAAAAACCCCAAAGAAAAAAAGTATAATAATTATGCCTAGAAAATTAGATATAAAGAATATAAAAGAAACATTTGATTTAGTAAATAATGTTACAAAAAAAATTACCTAAGGTTCACCAATAAAGCCTTATGAGCAAAGTTTAAAAAACTATGAGTTAACACGCCCTCGTATTTTTGGTGAATCCCTAATAGTTTCAAGCAAAATAAAACGAGCAAGAGAAGGGTATAAGAGAAGAAAAAAACTTCGCAGACTTGTTTCGAATACAATTTCAGAAATAACACAAGAAGATGACCGACCCTATGCGGAAGTAGTAGTAGCAGGGACAAAACTTACGGGCTTAATGGACACTGGTGCCTCAGTGAGTGTGTTAGGCAAAGATTGCATGCAAGCAGTGGAATTGTGGAGTGCAAAAATGATCCCATTTTACTCTAAAGTGAAAACTGCGGGTGGTGCGCCTCATTCAATTGTAGGTAGAGTCATTGTACCTGTGACTTATAAGAATCAAACAAGAGAATTAGTTTTGTTCCTGTGTCCTTCATTGCAACAGAAATTATACTTGGGTATTGACTTTTGGCGTCGATTTGAATTGGCTCCAGACGTTGTAGGTACACAATCAAATTTTGTAGAAGAAATTTCTTTAGAGTTATTACCGCCAAGTGCTCCAGTTGAACCACACGACCTCACAATACAACAAAAAGAAAAAATAGAAGACGTCAAAAAGCAATTTCAATCTTTTGAAACGCATGGAATGGGCAAAACCAATGTAGAGAGACATACGATAGAATTAGCAGCAGGAGCAGTTCCAGTTAAAGAAAAATTTTATACGGTATCACCTGCAGTTCAGCAACTCTTGTATGCAGAGATAGATGAAATGCTTAGACTTGGGGTTATCGAAGAAAGTCAGAGTCCGTGGTGTAATCGCGTAACTCTTGTGCGTAAACCGGGTAAAAATAGGCTGTGTTTGGATGCGACAAAATTAAATTTGGTGACTATAAAGGATGCTTACCCATTGCAAAGTATAGAGTCAGTATTGAGCCGCGTCGATGAGACTATATACATAAGTAGCGTAGACTTAAAGCATGCCTTTTGGCAAATCGAACTAGACTCGGAAAGCATAAAGTACACAGCTTTCACTTTGTACTTAGTCATTTCTAGAGACTTCCAATCACACTGCAATTTACTGTCAGAAGTGGCACAGTGTCTACGCCAAGCGAACTTAAGCATTGGACTAACCAAATCTAAATTTCGTTATAAATTCTTAAAATATTTAGGTTTTGTAATAGGCTCTGGTATGCTACGCACGGACCCTGAGAAGGTAGCCGCAATATTGGATATTCCAGTGCCAAAGTCAGTGCGTCAATTAAGAAGTTTTTTGGGAACAGCTGGTTTGTACAGACGCTTTATCAAAAATTTTTCTTCGGTAGCCTCTCCGTTGACAGATTGTTTAAAAACAAAGAATAAATTTGCATTAACAAAAGAAGCAATAGATTCATTTGAAAATTTAAAATGTGCACTAACCTCAGCACCAGTATTAATACATCCAGATTTCAGGAAACATTTCTATGTTCAATGTGATGTGGTTAAGAACAATATAAATGCCAAATTTAGTAGGAAGTGTACAAAGTGCCGCAAAGCAAAGGTATTAGGGAATAGTTTGTACGAGCTTGAGATGTTGAACGGAACATCATTGGGTGTGTTCCATGCAAAAGATTTGAAGCAATGATCCAGCTAGTTGCAACTAATAATCTCAGGGCGTGGGCGATGGCCTACGTTGGGCATGTACGCTATTCATCTGGCTGCCTTCCGAATGACACTCAGAATATTCAGAGCATGATGCACGATGTCCACTACTGTTTCGCAGTAAACATGCAAAACCGTAGTGTGTTGTTACGTGAAAGGAAAAACACGCAAAATGTTTAATGTGTTGTATTATGTCTGCAGTAGAGGCAATAGACTGTGTTGCCGACTACTGCATTATCTACAATAAAATAAGAGCTTTTGTTGAAGGGAAGCATTGCGAGCGAAAGCTTATGACGTCATAGGCAAAAGGTAAAAGTCGGATTGGTCAAGTTTCAAAAGGAAAACGGTGCATGCGAAAAACGCAAAAGAACGAGCTTGGATGCTGTGCGCCTGCAGCCGAAATATACATTGATCGGTACTTTTGCCGTTAAGGTCAGGCGATCGTAAATTAAATCGTACGGTAGTGGGAAGCAAAGAAATCCTTTACAAAGAAATAAGGAAACGGCTGAGTAACAGATGCTCAGCGGAATTAGATGTGCGGCGGAAATAAAATTTAAAACATAAAATTTAAGTATAAAAAATTAAAATATAAAAATAACGTTTAAAAAAAAAAAAAAAAAGTTTCTTGTATAATTCAGTGAATAAAGATTTTTTCTGTTTTCAACTTAATCAATAAAAATATGTGTATGTTAAAATATTAAACTTAAAATAAAAAAATTACGCATGTGCGGTGTCCAGGTGAAAAAAAAAACATCAATTCTAATACAACCGCGACGTGCGAAAACTATAAAAAACTATATAAATAAAACTAAATTTCCGAACTAAAAAAAAAAATACAAAAGAAAAAAAAAAACAACGAAGAGGATAGAGTTGTTCCTCCGGAAAGAACAAACCTCCACCAAGAGCAGAGAACTACCGAACTCGACCGATTCGAACATCTTCACCGGCAACCAGCGCCGCATTCATCTTCAACAGGCCGCATCTATTTTTAACAGGACCAGCGGGGAGCCCAACGGTCATCAGCCTGGTCACAGGTTTTTATAATCAAAATCTAAATTCAATTGCCCATAATCCCCAGGCGCTCCCAAAGGAGTAAAGATAGAATAATAAAAATTTGTATGAATTAACTTAGATTTAAGATTGAATAGGGATAGATGCATATATATATATATATATATATATATAGTTGAATTAGGCCATGAAACAGGAATATCCAATGTAAAGGAGAGGATAAAAGTTTATTTTTTTTGATAGGAAATATAAAATATAGCAAAAAAAAAAGAAAAAGAAAAAAGAGGTTATATATATATAAAATATATTTTATGTATATATATATATATATATATATATATATATATATATATATATATATATGTATATGTCTATATGTATAAAAAGAAGATATATGTATATGCATAAATAGGTACGAGAATTTATGTTTCTCCAAAAGTACAAATTTGTTTCAGACCGTTGTCTTGGAGCGCTCAGGATAGCTAGTTGGATCAGGTTGGCTTAGTGGGAGACCTAACACTCGAGTATCCTTGTCAATATCTTATAAAAAAAATGGATAATATACCACTAGACAATAATTAACAAAATAAAAAAAAAAAAAAAGAAAACTTCCCTATCCAAACCATATTTTTTATTATCATTATAGTTTTGTATTACGTATTTTTTTTTATATTTATTTTTATTATTTATTATTTTTGTTAAAAATTTTGTTTTTTTTTGTATTTATAAACCCTTGTTTTTTTTTTTTTTTTTTTGTTAAAATTAAATTTTGTAAAAAAAATATTTTAAGAAATTCAGTGTATGTGGCTCTTAGTTTCAGCTTAATACATAAAATTATTAAGATAGGAGATTTCAAGTATGTGCTAAATGGTTTTCTTTTAAAGGGTGGGACAATCTAGCTACACCATCACCATGCCGTAAAACCGATAGAATCGAATAAATATTAAATAAATTAAGGGAGGCCATGTCCAAATAGATTGGATGGCCCATGGTAGGGTGGGGCACGCGGGGGGTCCAAACACCTGATTCCCAAACCTGCTGTTCAGTGTTTGTTTGTTTTATATTTTTTGTTTATGATGTTCCTGCACGAAACTATTCCCTTTTTTTTTGCAAAAAAAAAAAAAAGAGGAGAAGTAGTTAGGAAATGCAAGTTGCGTCTTTGTATGTTTTGTTTAGTATTTGTCAAATTATAATTTGTTGTTACCCATGTCCTGATGCCGTCTGTTGGGTCGATTCCCCCCTGATAAAACTTGAGCAAAAAGCCGCAGCCAGATGTGCGTAGTTGGTTGAATCCAACCAATGCAAAAAGGGATAGATAACAACTGAATCGTCAAAAGTCTGTATTAATATTAAAAAAGAGCAAGAATCAGATTTGTCTTATATTATCCTTATGAACTATTCTACCGTTAATTCTAAGAGTACTACCCAAGTCTTCCTCGACAATTCCCTCAACATACAATGGGGAAAGCTTGTTCCCCAGTCGACGGTTGTATTTAATAAGGACCATGTCCCCCTTATTGTAAACTTTAATCACTCTATCAGCATTTCGGTTTCGAAGGACAGACTGTTGAGCATTTTTTATACGATTTTTTATTTCATCCGCATTAGTTTGAACGGAGCGAAAAAGATCGGATGGTTTCACGCCAGTGACTGAGTGGATAGTTCTGTTGTAGTCCACTGTAGCCAACAAAATCAGATCCGAAGTATCGTCAATTTTTCGATCGATCCTTAAGCACCTGACGATCTCGCCCAAAGTACTATGGAATCTTTCCACTTGTCCATTGAAGGTACTATGAAGTGTTGGTGCGTTCACGATCTCAATATGGAAATTGTCTTTAAGGCAACCTTTAATAGTAGCCGAATTTAAGGATCGCTCGTTGTCGCAATAAATAGTTTTGATTGACGGAAAAATATTGGCCAGAAGCAACAATGGTGGCTTCACATCGACTATTGTGCGAGAAGCTATTGTTTGAACAACAGCGAATTTTGAAAATTTATCGACACAGGTTAAAAAATGGAGAGAATTCGTTGAATAAATATCAACATGAAGTATTTCTCCCGCATAACATGCAATTGGAATCTCTCCAATCGGATGACATCCTATGATGTCTGTCATATTTTGCCTTTGAACAGAGAGAGAAATAATCCTCGAGAATTTGGTTAACATTCTCTTGGGCGGCGCGATGCGCCTTGTTATGCTCTTGATTAATAATCTCCAACTGCTCGTTACAATCAAATATATCGGTCACAATTTTCTTTGTATGACGAAATGTAGCAGTTGGGATTGTTTCAACAATTTTGTGCTGAATGCGGGCCAAGGTAGGAAGGTCACAATGAATCCCATTCACTCCTTCTAGCTTTATTGTTTCCTGTAAGGTTGTTAACAAATTGTGTAAATCTGTGAATACGACTAAGTGCCGTAATTTGTTTTTGAAAAGAACAAATGTTCTTTTTGTCTCAATAGTATAGGTGAGCGACTCTTCACTATCGGCAGTCGCTGCATCCGAGTCTTGTTTAGTGTTTAAAGGATTTATAAACTGTCGTGACAAAGCATCAGCGACGCAATTGTCCTTGCCAGGTTTATAGTGCAATTTTGCATTATATTCCTCAATAAATGCTTTCCATCTTTTAATCTTAGCATTTGGATTACGATCTGAGACCGCAAAAGTCAAAGGTTGATGATCTGTATAAATATTCAGATCCCTTGCACCGTAAAGGTAGTGTCGAAGCTTACGTAACGCCCACACTATCGCCAATAATTCTCGCTCGTTCGTGGCGAAATTTTCCTCCTTTTTTTTCAAAAGTTCTGGAAATCATTGTTATCGGACGACCCCCTTGTGACAATACTTCACCCAGAGCATGCGAAGATGCATCCGTCGTAAGATCAAACGGTTTTCGGAAGTCAGGATAGGACAACATAACGTCCTCCGATATTAAAATTTGTTTCAACTTTTCAAAGGCGCTAACCTGCTCCTGATTAAACGATATTTTTTTTTTTTTTTTGATTGGGCAGCAGACACCCTACTATTTTCACCTCTTAAAATGCCAGTGAGTGGCTTTGCAATTTTTTGCGTAATCTCGGATGAAGCACCTATAGTAACCTGTCATACCGAGAAAAGATCGTAAACATCTTAAGGTTGTGGGTTGAGGGAAACCCTGAATCGCCTCAATTTTGTCTTTACAGGATCCAACGCCTTCTTTGGTTACATTAAAACCCAAATATTCCAGCTCTTGTTTGAAGAACTTGGACTTTTCCACAGATACTCTCATGCTAGCTTCGAGCAAGCTTTTAAAACCAGTCGTACGTGATTCAAGTGATCACTCTGGTTCTTGGAAAAGATAATAACATCATCTATGTAAACGAAGCAGCACTTTTCGACATGATCTCTGAGCACATCATCGATGGCTCTCTGGAAAATACTGGGAGCATTTTTCAAACCGAAGGGTAAACGAGAAAATTCGTATTTGCCGCCACAAACGGAGAACGCAGTCTTTTCGCGATCACTTTTAGCAAGTTGAATCTGATGAAACCCTGACTTTAAGTCTAGGGTGGTAAAAAACTGGGAATTGCCCAGATTTGATAGAATTATTTCAATTTCCTGAAATCAATAACCATACGCTTTTTTCTAACACCATTTTCACCCAAACCCTTTTTGTCTACGACCCAAATTGGGTTATTATAGGGCGGTCTTAATGGTTGTATTATACCGGTTCGTAATAAATCTTTTACCTCGGATTCGACGAAGCCGGCCACCCTGAGGGGGTAGGGGTAAAACCTATGTAAGTAAAAAAGTTAGACTTGTTCTCTTGCTTGTCTGATATAAACTGATTTTATTTAAATTCATTTTACTTCACTTAAGTCTAATACATAATATTCTTATATCTTCATATATGTTTATAAATGTATATAAGTATATACATATGCATGCAGAAGGCATGTTATGTATGGCGTGACCACTTGAGCTGCAAAGTGCACGCTCAGCATTTTCCACGCGCTGCGATCGGCTTGTGTATAAGCGGTGGATCGCATTACATATGCGCTGGTATGTTTATGTTATTCATATGTGGTCTTTTACATACACTTATATATACTTCTATGTACTCCTGGATGGGCGGTGCATCCCCTTGCACAATAGGGGCTGATTCTGGTGAGTTGTCACTCATTTATTTGGCTTGACTTGGCGCGTCAAGCGGTGCCGGTGCTGGACTTCGCACAGGCTGGTTATGTTTTTTAAATCCGGGATATTGTTATTTTTTATCTTGTCGAACTTGTAAACGACTTGTTTTGTTTGATTTTGTGATTGCGCAACAAATTTGCATATTATAATTAATATTATATTTTGTCAAGTTTTTTTTTTAGTTACACATATATGCAATATATATTTTTATTTATAAAAAAATTATATATACATATTTATATTATATATTTGTATATGATTTATTAGCTGTTAAGTCCATAGTTCTGAGTGTATGGCGTGACGACTCCTCGTCACGGTCGCCATGTAAGTAAGAAAGTTAGACTTGTTCTCTTGCTTGTCTGATTTAAACTGATTTTATTTAAATTCATTTTACTTCACTTAAGTCTAATACATAATATTCTTATATCTACATATATGTTTATAAATGTATATAAGTATATACATATGCATGCAGAAGGCATGTTATGTATGGCGTGACCACTTGAGCTGCAAAGTGCACGCTCAGTATTTTCCCACGCGCTGCGATCGGCTTGTGTATAAGCGGTGGATCGCATTACATATGCGCTGGTATGTTTATGTTATTCATATGTGGTCTTTTACATACACTTTTATATTTGTATATTTATATAATTATGACAAAGTGTCACAATGTATTAACTGAATGTTACACTATAATAATGGTAGGGTAGATATGCTACACCTAGCATAAGTGGGATGTTCATCCCTAGTGCGAATTGTTGCCTTTATGTTAGTGTTGTAGGGCAGCGCCTCATTTGGGTCCGCGAAAACGGCGGACTGCTCGTTTGTCATTTTTTCAAACTCATCACGTATGCATCCCGAAACAGATTCATCCTGTAGCTGCTGGTGACTTACGTCCCTACTGACAACAAAATATAAATTCTCCAAACCAAAATCATGTTTGATGGTCCTACTTTTGAGATCTATATTAGCGTTAACACGATTGAGAAGGTTAAGTCGAATAATTCCGTCGAAGGAAGTTAAATCGGGTAAAATGAAAAATCGGAGTTTACACCAAATAAATTGACCTTACATTTTTCTGTTATGTTGGTCAGACCGTGAATGGACTTGACCGAAAAAGATTCATTGACCGGTCTCACCCCCTTGAGATCCTGTAGGGGCCTAATGTAATTTTTTGAAGCCCCGGTATCAACAAGGATCTTAAGATCCTTCGCTCCTAACGACCTGGAGATCCAGGGCAGGAGCGATTTTCCCTAAAAAATTCAACTCATCGATTTGCAACTCATCGGTCGCATCTTCAACCAATTCCTCGTAAGAGGCTTCAGTTGAACAACTTGGCTCAGCCTCCTGCTGACCTATATGATTAACACGTTGGAAATTCCGGCC
The DNA here is from genome assembly GCA_018903435.1 of Leucophenga varia. Lineage (NCBI taxonomy): Eukaryota > Metazoa > Arthropoda > Insecta > Diptera > Drosophilidae > Leucophenga > Leucophenga varia. The sequence goes on from JAEIFJ010000648.1 coordinate 30,197, forward strand.
CGAGGGTCTATCACAGTTTGCGCTCCTTTTTACCTGCTCGCCAGTTATTATTATCATTCGGTACCTTAAATTTGGAAGAATCGACCTCCATTGGCTCTGGACGCAGAAATCCCCCCTGATTGCCCACTTGGTTTGCAACGTTATTACCCTGTGCCACATTTTTGCTACCATTATTATGATGACTACGTTGTTTTTGTTGTGAAACTATATAGTGAGGGTTTTTCTGAATAGGATGCCCCCTATCGTTATTGGCATCAGAAGCAATCTGCTTGGGAGACCGCCCATCTCTATTGCTATCCCGATTAGCGAAACTGGTAGCAAAGACATACCTCTCGTGGTTAGCATCAACCTCTTGTGCCAACGCGAGTGCAGTGGGCATGTCGCTAGGTCGCGATGAAAATAAAATGTCATACAAAGGCTTTTTTTAGCCTGATATGAACACTCGCAAGGCGTCCGCTCTATATTTTTCGTTCATTGCATCTGCAATGTCCGCTTTATAGGACATCTTAGTCTTATTATTAAGAAGTGCTAGTTTTCTGTCCACATCGTCATAAAAATCAATAACTGTTTTAGATCCCTGCCTTAGGATGGACAGCTCCTGTTCTATAAGATATATCGGACGTTTATTCGAATAAGTCCGATCCAACCTGTCCATGATGGCATGGAAGTTCAAGACTGTGTTGAAGGCCGATAGTATTGAATTGGCCGGACCTCTTATTTTATTTCTTAAGATTGTTACGGCTTGAAAATGCCGCGACGAGCCATTGTAAGGCTCGAAAATTTTGTGAGCTGCCTCACGCCATTCTAAATAAGACGCCATTTCGCCCGAGAACTCTGGCAATGACTTTATTACGTCTAGAGGCTCATCGCATCGTTTTGAAGGATCAATCCTAATTCTTTCATGTTTTTCAATTATTGGGCATACGGCCAAATCAGATAGTTTATCCTCCAGGACCCTGATCTGAACCTCAAATTCTCTTTTCTGCGCTGTCAGCGCAGCATTCAACGCCGAGTCGACGATGGCCTTAACCTGCTGCTCGTCCATTTTCTTTTCTTCTATTAATAAACGTTTGAATAAAATCTCTAAATTTGAATCAAGGCTACTCATAAACCCTGTAAAGAAATGCAATCAAAACCTCTTGTTTTTACTATTATTATTTTTATTTTATTTTATTACTCTTGACAAAACGATCTCTACTTGACTCTAAAATATAATTTAATTTAATTTTGACAAAAATATTGAAAAATAAACATTTCCATTTACATAATTTTACAATTCATTGTTTTCTTTTTCTTCTAAATTATTGGTTGTTGAATTGGCAGCTTCTTGAAACTCTCGGTCGTCCGTCCTGACGTTCAGCTTTACTTTTCGTATTTGTTGTTTTCTTGTATCTTCTCTTGCGGTTGATTTCTTTTTATCTTCTGTTGCCGTTGATTCTCTTATTTTCTGTTGCAGTTGGTTTTTTTATTTTGAATCGCTCTTAAAAATTGTTGTTTTTGTTTTTCTTTTTTTTTACTTTTGTAAAAAAAAAAATTTTTAAAAATTTTTTAGTTTTTGTAGAAGTCACTTTAGTCACTTTTATAGTCACTTTTTTTTAAAAAATTAAGAAAAAAAATTTTTTTTTAAAAAATGTTTGTTTTAGTTAATTTCACTTTAACTTTTTATACCTGTTACACTAGTGTAAACAGGTATATTCAGTTTGTCGGAAAGTTTGTAACGCATTAAAGGAGGCATCGTAGACCCTATAAAGTATATATATTCTTGATCACCTCGACGAGACGAATCGATTTAGCCATGTCTGTCTGTCTGTCCGTCTGTCCGTCCGTCCGTCCGTCCGTCCGTCTGTCCGTCTGTCCGTCTGTCTGTGTGTTGCTGCGCGATTTATTCGCTCAGTTTTAAAGATATTGGGCTGAAATTTTAAACTTAAGCTTTTCTAGGTCCTGTGTAGTTTCTATGTTAAAATCAATGTGCCACGCCCACTTTTAGGTATAGCTCCCATACAAAAGTACAACATTTTTTCAAGTTCTTATATGAAAAAAATTTATTTATAAAGCGAATGGCCTCAAATATGGTCAAAATGTTGCTTATACCATGCCATATCTTCAGTTTAAAATTGGTCCAAATCGGACCACGAATTTCTAAATTTTTATGAATATATTTAATTTGTTTAGAATTTTAAAATAAAATTTAATACAAATGCTGCACACGAAGGTCTATCAACGTCAAATGATGTGTAACAGGTATATAGTATAAACTTCGGTCCAACCGAAGTTAACTTTTTCTTGTTTTTTTTGTTTTTGTAGAAGTCACTTTAGTCACTTTTGTAGTCACTTTAATTTTTTTTTTTTTTTAAATTAAGAAAAAATATTTTTTTTTAAAAAAAGTTTGCTTTACTTAATTTCACTTTAACTTTTTTTTGTTTTTGTAGAAGTCACCTTAATTAATTTTTTTTTAAAAAATAAAGACAAAAAAAAAAAAAAAAAATTTTTTAAAAATGTTTGTTTTACTTAATTTCACTTTAACTTTTACAAAAACTTTTTATTGCAAATGTTTTTTAGTAGGAATGCCCCACGTTGGGCGCCAATTAATTAAATGAGTTCTTTATTTATTTAATTTTTAATTATTGCCGCACTTGTGCTGGCAAATTCTTTATTGATAATTTATTAAACTAAATAGTTACAGCACTAGTGCTTGCAACTATTTCGTTATCTGAATTAGAACTAAACATTTTATTCCTACATCTAGTTACTCTAACTCCTAATTATTCTACTGGCTGCTGCCGCTGTCGCTGCCGACGTTGCTGATGGACAACTGCAACGTCTCATGTTACAACGTTGTCTTGTGTTCTTCCATTCCACAAGGTCAACACAATTCGTCGCGAAGTTTTCACACGAAATTGTGCTGATACGTCGCGAAGTTTTCACACGAAATTGTGCTGATACAGATGCAGCTGTTACAATATTGTAACTTATATATATATACTAGAATATATATATATATATATATACATATATATATATATATACTTGAATATATATACATATATATACTAACATATAAAGAGGAAATGTTTGTTTGTATGTTTTTTTGTTTGTTTTGAATAGGCTCCGAAACTATACCGATTTAGAAAATTCTTTCACCGTTGGCAAGTGATTTAAATAGTAAGTAAATAAGTGATTTAATTGGGTTAATTTTGAGTTGGGTTAGCCGAAAAAAAAGAATAAGTGGAGGAAAAAAAGAGGAGGAAAAAAGAGGAGGAAAAAAGGGGGACGGGGTAAGGAGAGGGGTGGGGAAAAAGGGGGAGAGGGGAAGGAGAGGGAGGAGAAAATTGGGAAAAGGGAGAGGAAAGGAGGGGGAAGGAAAGGAAAAAAGAAAAGGAGGAAAAAAGAAAAGGAGGAAAAAAAGAAAAGAAGAAAAGAAAAGAAAAGAAGGAAAAAATGGGGTGGGGAGGAGAAAAAAAGGGGGAGGTGAGGAGCAAAGCCGCGGGTATCTGCACCCGTGCGAAGCCGGGGCGAGTTGCTAGTATATACCTATATGTATATATGTATATATGTATATATATATATATATATATATATATATATATTTATGTGATGTTTTCATTAAAATGTAGCACTTTCTTTTTAATTTTAATTGATGAGCATACGGGTAATATAAGTGGTTCAAAAGATATTTGGGAATGAAAATGACTCCAGAAAATGCAAAGTTTTCAATTTTCTAAATGAAACAACGTACCTCTGACTGCCTCCGTTTTCTAGCTACAAAAAAATTGAAGATAGTGGTCTATTCTTTGAATTAAAAAAATAGAAATTTCAACCACGGAATGAAACCTTTGGACAATTAAAGAGAGTTGTAAACTTTATGACCGAAATCACGAAAAAGGCAATGCTTTTTTAAATAAAAAGTTGGTGCACAATAAAAACAATAATTTATTAACAATTTGATAAATGCATGTAATGTGATAAAGAATAACAATAATCAGAAAAGTTATTAAAATATATTTTTTTTAAGTTCATATATGTATGACTTAAGAAAAACAAATAATAAATGGTGCTTTCGAACAACAAAGTCAAAAAAAGTAAAAAAAAAAAAAAAAAAGCAGTTTAGAAGTGATTTCATAGTCAGCTTAACAAACTTGTACTTGAACGATATTACTCACTATGGGTCCATGGGCCACTCCTAGGCGCCCACTGATTTGACGTATTTTTAACTTAATTTTACCAGTATTCTAACTAAGTTTTGGTAAGATAGACAACCTTTTGCGTGTATCGCCCATACAATCTCGTAAAAAATTAATACAGGTCTACGGGTGGCAAACCTAGGGACTTAAAAATTTGGCCCATTTTAACAATATTCTCACTAAGTTTTGTAACGAAGTTATTTTGTACGGGTTTCGCTCGCCGCTTGACCAGGATTTTGAAACCTTGGTTAAGTGAAAAGATGGAGTTTATATAGAAGTAGTTTATTTTGCATTTGAATTATATACCAGCCTTGCCAAATAAAATTCATTAAATACGATTCATGCAACATAATATTTTATTTTATTAAATTTAATAAATGTTCAACAATGATATTATGAGTACTTCGTGATTACAAGCGTATTACCGTTGTTGGTGGAGTGTAATGGCTGGCTAGTTGCCGTATTTACGTATATTTAGTTGTTTGAGATGTGGGTGTGTGTATATGTGCAGTGTTTTGAATTTTTTATTTTTTTTTATTCGAATATAAGTATAAACTATAGTATTAGGTATTACAAAGCAATCTTCAGTAATAGTACAAAGAGATATGAAAGACATGATTGTAGAGATTGTAGGGGTGGTCAACCGTATATCTGTTTATGCCATGAGTGCTCTTGCTCTTTCTCGTTCGAGCCTCCTAAGCTCATTCATTACTCTAGCAGAGAAATTGCTTATCTCAGCGAATTGCTCTTCTTTGTGTGCCGGTGGGGTTCTCTGCGTTTCAATGGAATTGGAAGATTTCTAGTGCTTCTCTGGCGATTACGATAGCTGCGATTACGATAGCTGCATCGTCGGATATGGTGCGGAATGCGCTGCAAACTCTTACTGGTCCCAGACGATACGTAGATTAAAGTCCACGCATGTAGGACTTCCTTTGGAGAGCATGACACCAAATTTGAGCTCCATACAGCAAAACAGACGTCATAACGTTCATTAGCAAAAGTCGTCGACCTTGTTTTGGACCTCTCGTATTTAGCATGATGTGGGAGAGTACTCGACCCACACCAGCTGCCTTCTTCTGGGTGTATTCGAGGTGCTCCTTGTAGCAGAGTCGCGTGTCTATCCACATGCCAAGGTATAGCACAGCTCTTGTGGTCGCGATAGAACAGGATCGAATTCGGATATTAGCAGTCTCTACTGCTTTTCTGCTACTTATAAGCTCTGCCTCTTTCTTGTGCTCTGCAAACTTAAATCAGACTGACTCTAGCCAATGCTGCACACGGGCTATTGCTTCATTGCAAATGATTTCTGCCTCCGATATATGTTTTTGCTACCACCACTTACGCGACGTCGTCCGCAAGCACTAAGTTTTGGGTCTTCCAACGGCCTGGGAATATTCCTTCTGTCAGTCACTTATTGTAGAGCTCCACAAAGACTACTGGATGTGTGCATATTGCCAGTTTGAGTGATTTGTTCGGTATAGCGTCCGGCTCAAGAGCCTTACTGTCCTTTATGCTGTTTGCTGCTGATAGGATCTCGTCAACTGATACAGGCAGAAAGTAAAACTCCTCGCCTGCACTATCAGAGACAGGAGAGCTTAAGTCAGGCTGCTGGGGAAACAGTGTATTGACGATTTGCGTAAGCTGGTGTCTGTCACTTGGTGTTGCTGATTTGAATGCGCCTATCTTGTTCATTACTATCTTATAAGCCCTATCCCAGGGATCATTCTCGGCTGCATCTCACATCTCTAGAAAGCTTTTCGGTTTGCTTTCTCAAATGGCGAGATTCATTGCTTTGCGGGTTGCCGCATAACGAGACCTTAGATGGATTGAGTTTACTGCTCCTCGAGCTCTCTAATATTGTCTTCTGGCTTGCAGGCATCTTCCCCGAACGTCGGCGATAGCGTCGTTCCACCAGTACAGCCGTGTGATGGTACCTATAGCTGCCTCCGCGACCCATACTTGCCTCGCACGCATCTTCAATTTTTTTTCGTCACCATTTCCACCCTCTCTGTTGCATCGCCTACCACGTAGAGATCAGTAAGAGCTTTTGTAAACGCTACAGAGTTAAGGGTTTCAGGTTTGTAGCACCGCTTGCTCTAAGTGCTCTGCCTTTCAGCTCTACCTCGACCACCAATGTTGCAGAGTATCGCATGGTGATCACTCGCCGAGTAAATGTCTCTTACACTCCATGTAACTTCATGGTACAGGGAACTACTACAGAAAGTGAAATGAAAGTTTGTTGCGTCCCCGAGTTAACGCCTCAAGCGTTTTTGAAGGGCAGCCCCGCTCAATGGCCCAGGCGTTGAAGTGACCAGCAAGTCATCCAGTGCTACAGAAAATTCGTACAGCGTGAGGCTTGGAGCAAGATAGCAGCTGAATATCCAAAGCTTGCCTTTTTTGGCTCTTAAGAATTCCCTGCCTGACATTTTATGCAAACATTGCGTTGGGTTACTGCCACATACCCAAATGGCTGCCTTCTTATTTAGATCATTCACCCAGCATGAGCTATCCTCAGTCCCGTATTGTTCGCTCAAAATACCTATTGTTTTTTAAGCAAGTCTAGCGCAGCTATGCAGTGAATTATGTTTAGTTGAAGCTCCCTTATAGTAGTCTTCACCCAACTTGCCGCCTCTCTTTGTGCAAACTATGCATGTCGGCTCCTTATTGCAGTCCCTCGACATGTGACCATCCCTTCCAAGGTCGTGGCACTGGTAACAACGTTTTGGTTGGACTTTCAGGCTTATTGGACAGACGGACCAACCAATTTTAACCTTTCTTGCGCTTACGAGCCTATGTGCAGCGTCCACTGACAATACGACAGTTGCAACCTGCGTAGAGTCATACAAGCTCCTAAGTGATATCCGAGTAGCCGTATATTTGTCGAGGAGGGTAGCTACGGAGGTATTTACATCTTGGAAGTGATTTTTTTTTGATAGACACTAAAGCAATCTCTGTGACCGATTTAACGTTGATTTTGTCTCCAAGAACATTTGATATTGCCTGTTGAAGAGGCTCCGTTACTGGGTCTGCCGCCTTACTCATTTTGAAGAAGAGGTCTCCATTCGACGTTTTTCGGATGCATTTGACTCCGTCTCCAAACCGTCACCCTCAAGCGAGGGATCACTCTTATCGATTTTGAGTATATCAGCATACGATAGCTCACCACTACTCTTTATAATTAGCGCGTCGGCTCTTGAAGTTGTCTTTCTTTTTAGAGACTTTTGAGGTGTACCCGGGAGCCAGGCTAGAGGCGGTCGACGTGAAAGACATCCCGTCTAGACCCCGAGCGCGAGCATGGGTACCCTCAAAGCCGACCGACCCCAAGGATATGCTGGAGATGCTGCAGCTGCAGAACCCAGGTCTACCTACTCACAACTGGAAGGTCGTTAAGCTGGGGGAGAAGACCACGAGGGCTACAACCCAAGTGCTCATCCTGCTCAACAAAGAGAGCCTTGAGCCTCTAAACAAGAATGCTGGCAGAGTCAACTATGGGTGTAACAGAATGACTCTTAAAGTCTACAAAACCGATGCTACGGCAGACGGTAATTTAGCGCATTTTATCACAACGGACCCTCCAAGTGGTGATGAAATGGAAGCGGAAGAAGAGGAAACAATAGCCGCCGAAGAATACGCCTCGTCGGTGTCAGACTTCGGGTCGGACATTATGAGGCTACACGGCAACACCACAGCTCTCCCCAGTGACGACGAGGGGGAGAACGACAGGACGATGACGGAGGAGCTGTGTAAGGATGCAGGTCCTGCAAATAAACCTGCATCACAGTAAAGCAGCATCAGCTGCCCTCCTCCTTCGCCTCGAAAGAGGCCGTGGATTGTGGGCGACAAAATATGTGGGCTGAAAAGTCCTAAGTACAAAATGCACAACACAAGTGGTAATGGTAAACCTCGTACTTGTATTTTAGCGAAAACTTATCTTAATACATTTAATATTTCCCAATTTAGCAATGGATACGTAACAACTGTCTGTCTGGAGTTAGGGGGCTCCCAACTCAGACTGACTTCCTTCTATATGGCTTACGACGACTCAGGGCCTCTTCCATCACCAAAGCATCCAAAACCAGAGCATCATTCTTGGAGGAGATGCTTACGCACACCACACACAATGGGGTAGTACAAACACGAACGAGAGGGGTGAGTTACTTTTTGACTTTCTTTTCCTTTTTACCGAATAAAAATTAAAAAAGGGAGTGTTTTACGTTCATTGACTATCCAAATAAATACACGTGTTGTCCGTGTGTTATCGTATTTAATATGCGATAGTGCTACACAAGATCCAGATGCGACAAGACGTTTTTATGATCACACTGAGTGACACGCAGAATACACAAACTGATATCCTGCAGCGACAAGCCGTTTTTATGATCTTTCTGAGCGACACGTGAAACACATAAAAAACAAATAAAAGTACTACTCAAGATATCCTACAGCAACAAGGCGTTTTTATGATCACACTGAGCGACGTGTAGAATATGTAATCCGAAACTACCTTGCCGAGCGATGTCCTTCCCACACTCAGACTGAGCATTAATGATCAATACACCACATGTACTTAGAATAATGTTTACCCTTATCGTTTAATGTAATTGTATTAGAATACTGTTAAATTTAAGTATACCATGTAATTTAAAACATTTTTGGTTTGTCACTGTTTTAGACATTTATAGCCTCATAAATATTCTTTTTTATGTATTTCTTGCTGTTGTATGAAAAAATGCATGTAACCCTTAGAATTAGAAATTGTATATAAACATGAAATTTTCACAAATAAAATCAGTACTCAAATTAACTTTGACGTATTCACTTCTTTTTCTCCGAGTCCAACTTGTTCCAAGTGCTGGTTGCGACAACTTATAGTCACTAGTTTGTACTAGAGGCTTACAAAATAAATACATTTCAGATTACGCGACATTTTTGGTGACCCCGACGTGATCTTGATTTGGAAAAAATTTAAACATCTTTCCGAAACAAGGTCTAAACAAATTATCTTAACTGTTTACAGTAAGAAAATAAAATAAAATAGATTAACTGGTCAACAAGGCGATCAGAATTTCAAAATAACTGGTAGAATACAAACCAGACATTTAGCTTAAAATACATCTGTTACCTTTGACCACTTTTGGTGTGAGTAGAGGCACATCTTGCTAACAGCAAACAATTAACCTCCAACGGGTCAGGAACAGAAATTTTAAGCTAATAACTTTTCATTTAGTCAACTTGGCGACTATATTAAATACGATATACACATATTAACTCATCTACGCAGAAAATCGGTTGTTAACAAATCCAAAACACAATATGGCATCCAATGATAAAATGGAATTGCTCCTTACGCAACAAGCGAATATTGGAGATGAAATCCAATCGATATACAGGAACTACAAAAAAGATCCTGCTGATAGAAAGCAAAGGGCAAGTTACTTTGAAGATCGCAAAACAAAGTTAACGAATGCCTGGGATAGATTTGCTCAAGGCGACAAGGACCTTAGTGGAATTTTGGCTGGGCAATCAATATCCCACAGCTATTTTGAGACAAATTATTTCTCAAGTATAGCAAAAATTGTGACTGAATTAATGGAAGAATTCAACAATAATATTTCGTTACTTCAACATGAAGTAACGGAAAATCGTGGAGATCAAGAAAAATTCGTCCATGCATTAGAGAACAAAATGCATATTTGGAGGCATTGTCACGGACAATCAGCAAAATAACTCCAACAAATCGAATCCATTTAAAACCCTCTATTGAGGAGTATTGGAACAAAATTTCAAAACTACATTTTGAAATATATAGAGAATTTGATGATCCTATAAGCCTAGGATACAATACAAATCAATTTATCTCTGCTGAAACAGCTGTTACCAATTTTAAACTAGCAGTTGAATCAGTTAAATGTTAGTTTTCCATCAACAGGAATAACGCCAGCAATAGCTCAATTGCCGAAAATTTCGATTCCAAAATTTGATGGGGATTATCTGAAATGGCAACAATTTCATGATATATTCAATACGATGATCCATGAATCATCATTACCCATTATTCAAAAGATGTGGTACCTGAAAACAAACGTTTCAGGAGAGGCTGAAAGACTGATACGTCATCTTTCATTGACTGAAGCCAATTACGATACAGCTTGGACTATGCTGACAGAGCGCTTCGACAATAAACGTGTAATGAATACAGCAATATTACACCAACTTCTGGATCAGTCGACAGTCACAAACGATTCGAAATCGATAAAGACTTTTCATGACAAAATTCGTGAAAGTCTAGCAGCTTTGAAGAATATTGGCATTAACACTGAAACATGGGATCCAATTCTTCTATATATGCTGACAAAAAAATTGGATCGACACACTCTTACTTTGTATGAACAATCAATACAAAACACAAAAGAGATGCAACCAATCGACAAATTTCTTGCTTTTCTGGAACAAAGATTTCTTGCTCTAGAAGCAATAGGTGGCAAGCAAATAACAAAAGAAAAAATAAATTGTTCTGTAACCACCACAGAAAAGAAATCATTATGCCAATTTTGCAATCAATTTAACCACCAACTATATCAATGCGAAGGTTTTCGGATGAAAGGAGCTGCAGAACGTCTGAATTGGGTTCAAAAACATAAGCTTTGCGTAAATTGTTTTTAAACCAAACCATTCAGCAAAACAGTGCAATTGGCGGAATTGTACCAAATGTAACCTAAAGCACAACACTTTGTTACATTTGGATACTAAAACAGTGGCATCTACAAATGGGAACTCAAAGGATTACGTTCTCTTAGCCACTGCGCGTGTATTCGTTCAGGGAAATAATGGACAAACATGCAATGCACGCGCTCTTCTTGACTCAGGTTCACAAATAAGCCTAATTTCAGAGAGACTAGTCAAGAAGCTTTCATTGAAGTTATACGACTCATCACTGCGCATCGAAGGTGTTGGCGGTAACCCTAAAATTGCTAAAACTCGTGTAAATATTATTGTAAAATCAATAAACAATGATTTTTCAACAAGAGTTGAAGCTTTTGTATTGCCACATATAATGGCAGATCAACCGTCACAATATATTGACGCTTCTTGGAGTTTCCCTAAGAATATCAACTTAGCGGACCCTTTGTTTAATAAACCGGGAAAAATAGATTTATTACTCGGTGCTGAGTATTATTTTGCTTTAATGCGTCCTGAGCAAATAACTATTCACAAAAACTTGCCTAGGCTACAAAATTCTGAATTCGGATGGATTATAGCTGGTAAGGTCAACACGGCGACCACCATGGCAGCAGTTTGTGCAGTTTCAACTAAATCTAATGAAACTCACAATTTAATTGAACAGTTCTGGAAACTGGACAATTTGGAACCCACCAATATCACACGCACGCCAAATGAAGAGCGATGTGAAAAACATTTTATACAAAATTTACAAAAGGCATCAGATGGAAGATTTATAGTGCGACTTCCATTTGCTGATCATGCCACATCATTAGGAGAATCCAGAGAATTAGCCACACGACGTTTTTTGGCATTGGAAAAGAAACTAATGCGTAATCCAGAGCTTCAGACTGGATACATAAAATTTATGAAGGAATATGAAGCATTGGGACACATGAAGTTGGTTCATCCCCACGATATTCCAAATTCACACTATTTTATACCACATCACTGTGTATTAAAACCTGATAGTGAAACTACGAAGCTCAGAGTAGTTTTTGATGCTTCTGCCAAAACAACTTCAGGCAGATCATTGAATGAAATTCTCTATTCAGGTCCCACAGTCCAAAGCGAACTATTCTCAATATTATTGCGTTTCCGAACACACAAATACGTTTTTACCGCAGACATTGAAAAAATGTACAGACAAGTTTGGATGAATCCACATGATCAGTTCCACCAACTGATAATTTGGAGAAACGATCCGTCTGAGGAGCTGAAAGTTTATCGTTTAAAAACTGTAACGTATGGAACAACGTCAGCTCCATATTTGGCAACAAAATGCTTACAACATTTAGCATCCATAAAAAATAAAGAGTATCCACTTGGGTCGTTGACACTGCGGGACGATTTTTATGTTGACGATTGCCTTACTGGAGGAGATTCGTTGCAGGAAGTTACACGAAAACAAAAGGAATTGAACAATTTATTGTTAAGTTCTGGATTTAAACTTCGAAAATGGTGTGCTAACAATATGCAACTACTAGAAGAATTGCCACGTGAAGACATTGTGTCTAATGTCAACATATTCGACATGCAAGAAAATTACCAACTAAAGACGCTTGGCCTGATCTGGATGCCGAAAACTGATACGTTAGTTGGTCGAGCTCAAATTTGTACGAAGACAACCATAACCAAACGGGTTGTAGTTTCAGAACTCGCACAAATTTTCGATCCTCTTGGACTTTTTTCCCCAGTCATTGTAAAAGGAAAAATATTTATGCAACAATTGTGGGAACAAAAAAGTGATTGGGATGAAACCCTTCCTGAAAGCCAGCAAAAGGAGTGGATAAAGTTTCGAGAAGATCTCCAATCATTAAACAATTGTATGATTCCTCGTCACATATATGGAGGACAAATTCCTATTACACGGGAATTACATATATTTGTGGATGCTTCAGAAAAGGCTTACGGAGCTGCGGTATACGTTAGAGCAACTTACAGAAATAAACGCATATCAGTCAATCTTTTGTGCGCTAAAACTCGCGTTGCACCTTTAGCCAAACAAACATTACCAAGGCTAGAATTATGCGCTGCCGTACTAGGCTCAGAATTAGCACATCGAGTGGCGAAAGATCTTCAGCTGGATATAGCTACATCATATTTTTGGACAGATTCAAGTATAGTATTAGCTTGGATAAACGCTTCTGCGACATCATATCATACGTTTGTGGCTAATAGAGTAGCGAAAATTCAAGATACAACTCTTCCACGTCAATGGCGCCACGTTCCATCACAACATAATGCAGCAGATATACTTTCTCGAGGATCAACAGCAGAAAGGTTAAGCTCCAATAGCTTTTGGCAACATGGACCTCTTTTCTTGCATGGTTCTGAAACTGAATGGCCAGCAAGGTTTATAAGTCCAAACATTGAGGCTCAGGTTTTGGAGCTCAAAAAATCATCTGTTACTACTGTAACTACGCAATCAGATATTTTATACACAATTCATCACTCTAATTCAATTAAAAAGTTACTCCGGATTGTAGCTTATATGATGCGTTTCTGCAAAAATAAAAAGAATTCTGGACAACCATCAGTTGAAGAACTTGAAAGAGCCAGAAAAATAATCATTCGAAATATTCAAAGGACAGAATTCTCGAATGAGATTAAACAACTACGTAAAAATGGAGCAGTTGATACAAGCAGCTCAATTAGCTCTTTAGCACCATTTTTGGACAAGGATTCAATCATTCGTGTTGGAGGTCGTTTGCAAGCGTCTGAACTGTCATTTGATGCCAAGCATCCTATGCTCCTGCCGTACAATGATCCCATTGTCAAATTAATAGTTCGACAAATACATGAAGAAAATTTACATTGCAGCGAAACATCCTTATTGGGTTTTACACGGCAAAAATATTGGGTGATTAAAGGCAAAACCTTAGTACGCAATATAGTCCACAATTGCGTTAAATGCATAAAATGGAGACCTAAAATGTTCAATCAGATGATGGGAAATTTACCTCCATTACGCGTTACTCCTGCTCGACCATTTCTTCATGCCGGAGTGGACTATTGCGGACCATTTTCAATCCACTATAAAATTAGAGGAAAAAAACCTCACAAGGCCTATATCGCAGTTTTTTGCTGTTTTGCTACGAAGGCTGTCCATTTGGAACTTGTCACAGATCTGTCAACGCAAGCGTTCATCGGTGCATTAAAACGGTTCATTGGTCGGCGTGGAATGTGCCAGATTCTACACTGTGACAATGCAACTAATTTTGTGGGTGCAAAAAATATGTTGGAGGAATTAAAATCAACCGTATTTTCGGAAAAGGGACAGAACGGGATTTCCGAATTTTGCACCTCAAAAGGTATTGAATTTAAATTTATTCCACCTCGTGCACCCCATTTCGGCGGTCTTTGGGAAGCTGCAGTTAAATCTGCAAAACATTTATTATTAAAGAACTTCTCCACCGCATCACTAACATATGAAGAATTGGAAACTGTTATCATTGAAATTGAGGCGATACTGAATTCTCGCCCCTTAACACCAATATCGAATGATCCAAATGATTTCACTGCGTTGACTCCGTTTCATTTTATTAATGGTGGACCGACGGCTTCGCAAATTGATGACAATCCATCCCAACAACCTAAATTCTTGGTACAACGATGGGAGCTAGTATCAAAATTAAAACATACATTCTGGACACAATGGTCACGAGAATATCTGCAAGGACTTCAACAACGGCAAAAATGGAAAAGATCATCAGTAAATATCAAAATAGGGGATCTTGTTTTAATGAAGGAAGATAACGTACCTGTTAAGGAATGGCCTATGGGACGTGTCATCAAGGTTTATCCAGGTCCGGACAATTTTATTCGAGTTGCTGATGTAAGAACTGCAAATGGATCGTATAAACGGCCAATACATAAGCTAGCACCGTTACTACCAGAAGATGAATCTTCAAACAAACATCCAATTGATAACGAAGACACAGGGATCGATCAGCCATCTAATGAAACTCAACCAAAACGAAAATCAAAGATTTGGTCACAGTCATCTGTAATTACGTCAATGCTAGTAATGATTTTGTTATTGCCATTGGCACTTGCAAAATCTATTAACATAACAAGTTTTGGAAAACAGCCTGGCATTTTCTATGAAAACATAGGAACCACTAGATTGGCAATTGCAGAGTGGACAATAATTTCATATTATGATTTGGAGTCATATTGGCATGATGTTGAAACTTTTTCAATTGGTACTGCAAGGATTGGTCAAATGTGCTCTGATCTACGAAAAACAGTTGCTTGTAACGCGATGGCGCAACATTTTCAACATATAGAAAATGAATTAAAAATTGAAAATGATTTGCTAAAATCAACCAGAACTCGTAGAGCTCCATTAGACATAGTTGGAAATATTGCCAGCAGTTTATTTGGGGTATTGGATTCCACATATGCAAAGGAAATGGCTGACACAATCGAAAAAGTAAAAGCCAATGAGCAACATCTGTTGGTATTACTAAAGAATCAAACATCCATGATTGATTCTACTATAAATGTGGTAAAGCGAAATGAACTCACTATTGCAACGAGGATTGACCAAATGGAAAAACAAATAAATAAGATGGCCACTGAAAAGGACATTTTTCATTTATTTCAATGGTACATGACGCTTTCGACACAGCTTACATTAATTGCAGCTAATCTTCAAAGAATTCAATCTGAAATCATAAAGGTCTTGACTGATGTTCGACATAATACATTAAGTCCTCTTTTGATTTCTCCACGCCAACTACAAGAGCAATTACACCAAATAAAGGATCAATTACATTATGGACAAACAATTCCTACAAAAACCAATATCCTCGAACTTTACAAATTAATGAAGACAGAAGGAACTGTAGTTGGAAAATATGTTATATTTAAGATAGCACTTCCACTAGTCTCAGCTGAGTCTTTTGAGGTATACAATTTAGTTCCCATACCTATCATTAATGAAGCAGGAATGACAATGTTTAAGATAAACATACCAATTGTGGCTGTCAATAATCATAAAGATCAGTTTGTTGGACTAACTGAAACTGATTTCAAAAACTGTCAGACAATAGCAAATAATGAATATATTTGTTACAATAAGCAAGCAACATTCTCAATGGACAGCAGCTGCGAATTCAAATTACTCAACAATAAGACTTCACCTGATTGTGAATTAGTACATTCAAACAAAACATTTGCTTGGTATAACATGCATCATAAAAATCAATGGATTTTTTCAACACATTCTCCAATGGATCTTTCTGCCGTTTGCCTCGATGGAACATCATACATAAAACTTCAACATTCAGGATTATTGGTATTGGATCCCAGTTGCACAATTCGCAATCCAACCATTACAGTTTCTGGTTACAATTATACTGTCACGTCAATGCATTCGTCGTATGCTCACTTCGGAGATTTACAATTAAACATCTCTACTACAAGAAAACCAGATGAGAACTCAACGATACATGATGCTGAGATGGGATTCAAAGAATTAGCAAACATCAGGAAGACGCTTTTGCCACTCAACGAATATATGCTGCCACACAAAATTAATGCCATCGAACATCATCACATTGTTTCGTATATTGCATTAGCAATTTCATTAATATTTGCAGCCAGATACATATTTTTAAAATATTGGGAGCAAAAACATAAATCTACAAACAATACCCAGAGTCACACAGAAGTTCAGCTCAACCCTCATCCTTACAGAATCAATATAAGTGATAGTTGAACAAATATTCAACGGCCGGGAGTATGTTTGACGTTCATTGACTATCCAAATAAATACACGTGTTGTCCGTGTGTTATCGTATTTAATATGCGATAGTGCTACACAAGATCCAGATGCGACAAGACGTTTTATGATCACACTGAGTGACACGCAGAATACACAAACTGATATCCTGCAGCGACAAGCCGTTTTTATGATCTTTCTGAGCGACACGTGAAACACATAAAAAACAAATAAAAGTACTACTCAAGATATCCTACAGCAACAAGGCGTTTTTATGATCACACTGAGCGACGTGTAGAATATGTAATCCGAAACTACCTTGCCGAGCGATGTCCTTCCCACACTCAGACTGAGCATTAATGATCAATACACCACATGTACTTAGAATAATGTTTACCCTTATCGTTTAATGTAATTGTATTAGAATACTGTTAAATTTAAGTATACCATGTAATTTAAAACATTTTTGGTTTGTCACTGTTTTAGACATTTATAGCCTCATAAATATTCTTTTTTATGTATTTCTTGCTGTTGTATGAAAAAATGCATGTAACCCTTAGAATTAGAAATTGTATATAAACATGAAATTTTCACAAATAAAATCAGTACTCAAATTAACTTTGACGTATTCACTTCTTTTCTCCGAGTCCAACTTGTTCCAAGTGCTGGTTGCGACAACTTATAGTCACTAGTTTGTACTAGAGGGTTAAAAAAAAAAAAATTTTTAGATTACGCGACAGGCAGTAAGCCTACTTTTATTATTAAGAATCGAAAGGAGGTACTACACATCACGCTTCAAGTCTCCGAAAACCTTTTGGAAAAAAATATATTTTTAAAAGTCTTGGATGACCATTCTTTTTTTTCCCCATATTTTTTTTTAATTCCATTTTCCCAAAACCAACTATAGAGGTAATATGAATCTTTGAAGGAAAGCTAACTGGGGACTTTACCGAAAACCTTAGAAAGAAGACTTCCCCCCCCCAAAAAAAACTCAACACAAAAAAGAAAAAAAAAAAAAAAAAAAAAAAAATTTTTCTTAAAAACGCATAGAAGCACAAAAAAAAAAAAAAAAAAAAAAAAAAAAAAAAAAAAAAAAAAAAAACCAAACTTAAGGTCAATTATCTGGGGGAACCTAAAAGAGGGAGTAGAAGAGGGTTTTAAAAAAACAAAAACTGTCCACCAAACCCCGAAAAGGGAAAAAAAAAAAAAAAAAAAAAAAAAGTCAAATTCCCAAGAAAAAAAAAAAAAAAATCCTGGGCCAAGTTCTGTAGCGAAATAGAGACCACTTCTGAAGCTTCACATTTGAGAAAGGTCATCTCTAAAACCCCAGTATCAATAGGTTATCTTATCAAACCTGATGGTACCTGGACCAACTCGAGTATTAAGTCCCTAAATCTTTTGATGGACACACACTTTCCTGATAGCCCTATCCAACAGGAAGTAACAGGTGATACAGAAGCTATCTCACGACCAGTGTTTGATGTATTGTTTGTAAAGAAAGGATCGAATGGGCAATCGACCTTCAAGCCGTTTAAAACTCCAGGGGCTGATGGCATCACACCGGCTCAACTACAACAAAGTAAAGAGATAGCTTTACCATGGCTTGAGGTAATCTTTAAGGGTAGCCTCAAACTAAATCATCTTCCTTCAGCCTGGAGGGAAGTCAAAGTAGTATATATCCCTAAAGCAGGGAAAGCATCCCATGTAACACCAAAAGACTTCAGACCGATTAGTTTATCATCTTTCATATTAAAAACCCTAGAAAGACTGATTGACATATACATGAAAGAAAGTATTAACCCCAGACTCCTTTCTAATTCGCAACACGCCTATACTAAAGGAAAATCCACGGAAACAGCACTCCATATAGTCACCTCGACTATAGAAAAATCTTTCGAAGAAAAAGAATACACTCTAGCAGCCTTTCTTGACATAGAGGGAGCCTTTAATAATGTCCACCCCGGGGCTATCGCTGGTGCCTTAACGGACGTTGGAGTCGACGCCTCCCTAACTGGTTTTATACGCTCTATGCTAACCAGCAGAGCAGTTAACTCCACGCTGGGAGAGGCGGCGACTCGAAGGTGCGTTAATAGAGGGACCCCCAAGGGGGTGTTCTCTCTCCTCTACTATGGGTCTTAACGGTTAACCAGCTGTTGAGGCGTATGGAGGAGGAGGGATACCAGGTGATTGCCTACGCGGACGACGTGGTTATCCTAATAAGAGGGAAGTACCCTCAAACTCTCTGTCATCTAATGCAATCAGCACTAAAAAAGCTTATCGTCCTGGGCAACCTCATGCGGACTAAGCATCAATCCAGCCAAAACGGAACTTGTACTCTTCACTAGGAAATATAAGATTCCGACCCTAGTTCCACCAAAACTTAACAATATCTCCCTAACCTTTAGTGACAGTGCCAAATATCTGGGTGTTATCCTAGATAAAAAGCTAAACTGGAACGATAATATTGAGGAGCGTATCAAGAAAGCCAACGTGGCGCTCTTCACGTGTAAAAAAGCCATTAGCAGGAGGTGGGGTTTCTCACCCTGCATTGTACACTGGCTGTACACGGCAGTTGTGCGACCAATACTTCTGTATGGAGTCTGCGTCTGGTGGCCAGCACTCGATAAAGTGACCATCCGCAACCGTTTACAGAAGGTTCAAAGGAGTGCGGAGATATGCATTAGCGGTGCTTTACGCACCACACCAACTGATGCACTAAATACTCTCCTAAACCTTTTACCTCTAGATCTCATAGCCAAAGAACTGGCAACGAATACAGCTATGAGAATCAGAGAGACAGCAGGCTGGCTCAATTGCAACTACGGACACTCGAAGATACTCAACCTTCTAGTGTCCTTGCCACCAGTCACCGATTACTGTACGTCATACCCAACTTTTGGTAAGAAGTACAAAATCTCGATCCCAACAAGAGCTCAATGGGAAGACCTACCCCATTTTGAGACCAACGCCATTAATATCTACACAGACGGGTCCAAAACCGAGGGAAGGGTAGGAGGAGGTATCTTTTCCCCGGACCTGGAGATCAGAGAATCCTTCAGACTTCCTGATCACTGCAGCGTTTTTCAAGCTGAAATGATTGCTATACACGAAGCTATGCGTTTTCTGGGACACCACCCAATTCGTAGACAAAAAGTACATATCTTTTCGGATAGTCAGGCTGCCTTAAAGGCGCTTGACTCGTGCAATAACACATCCAAAACTATCTCCCAGTGCCGCAAATCTCTTAACGAGATGGCGGAGCAATGGGATATTTGCCTCACATGGGTTCCGGGTCACCAAGATATATTTGGTAATTGCGAAGCAGATAGACTGGCCAGAGAAGGTACAAATTCCGTTATTCCTCCTGGGAGGAGTTCGACTGGAATTCCCATGGCCTCTCTGAAGCTGCGAGTGAAAGAAGAAATAAAAAGAATAGCAGAGACTAGATGGACCACAAACCCAAAATGTAATATCTCGAGACTAACGTGGCCAGAGTATAGCACCAAACGAACAGCCCAGCTCATGCGCCACAATCGACAGACCCTATCCGTGATGGTGGGCGCTCTCACGGGACATTGCCTAGTGGGAAGACATGCCGTCCGACTAGGGGTAACCTCAAATGACTTCTGTAGGAGCTGTAGAAACGAGGAAGAGGAGGAGACAGTAGAACATTTTCTCTGCCACTGCCCAGCCCTTGGAAGAATAAGGTTTACCGAACTGGGTAGGCCGTTTCTTAATAGCCTGGCGGAGATTGCATAAGTCAAGATTGGTGCAGTAGCCGCCTTCATAAGGAAATCGAGCTGGTTCGAGTAGGAGGATAATAGAGATCATATGGTATCACAATGGGCCTTTTTTGGCCTAGGTGACGTCGCGAGAATTCGCGGCGGCCATTCTAACCTAACCCACTAACTGAGCCTATGGCTTCCATTGCCAATATAATCCCTGTCTCTTTTTGAAGGGATAATTTTCTGAAGTCCCTGGTAGTGTACTCGTGCCTTTGTCCTTGAATTTGGGTGCTGTCGCCCTCACTGCAGAAGACTGCTGACTTGTGGGCAATCTCTTTCATTGCCTGGTTGACATGTCTCTGATTCTGCATCATGCCAACATGACAAATGTTGTGTGGTGGTGCCTTCTCTCCTTTTGGGCCGCTAGCCGTAAACTCAAAATCATTAGTTCTGACGGGATGTTTTTTGTGGTGGGGACCTTGATAACTTTGGTTTTTGAAGAAAGAGGTCCTCCGAAGCACTTGTAGCTGCGTCTGTTACACCGGCCAAGTGTGGCACCGGCGAAACATCGTTGAGGTTAATGGTAGTTTGGGGCCTCCAGAATCCGTGCCCCGGCCGTGGATTTAACCACGGGTGGATATTCACGTTTATGAGTAACACCTGGAGTAATAATGCTATTACTAGCCATTACGATCATAACCGATGAAGTTTGCGTTTTATACCTTCCGCCATATTCAAATTGATTTTTATACCCTGTATCCAAAGGGTAAAAGGGTATATTAAGTTTGTGCGAATGTATGTAACAGACAGAAGGAGGCAAGATAGACCCTATAAAGTATATATATTCTTGATCAGCATTGGAAGGGGAGTCGAACTAGCTATGTCTGTCTGTCCGTCCGTCCTGCTCTCTGCCGTATGAGAGAGATTATCTCGGAAACTATAAGAGATAGGGCTACCGTATTTGAAACTTAAGCTTTCCAAAGCCGTCAAGTTTTCACTTGCAAACGGTTTTTCTCTAGACCCATTTTAAAGGGTACCTCACATACAAATGTACCCCAAAATTTTGGGTTTTTGCATAAAAACCTCATTGTTTTTTATTCTTGGAAGTTCAAATTTAGTATAAAATATGCCTGGGATAGTCCCAATGGAATAGACCAATATGGGTAGATATCAATTTGTATGGGTATAGCCCCATACAAAGATATACTCGATTTTTAAGTTTTTGTATGAAAATTATATTCAATGAGGTATGGTAGTAAAACAGAACCGATCTTAAGGTTCATAAAGACTGGGTACAGGGTATTTTGCAGTCGAGCATAATCGACTTCAGCGTTCTTTCTTGTTTTTATTAAAGCTTTGCCTTTTAATTTGCGTTTGAAACTCTTTGTAATAGCTTTTTGCAGTTGTATGCGCATATCTCCTTTGGCTGTTTTCCTGATATAAGTGACATTTGCACTCAGTTCTTTCAGGTTTGGATCGCTTTTTACCCTCTTCAGTATGTGCGCATATGTGTTGTCACCTATGGGCTTCACTAGGATGGCATCCGGTCGTGTTGGTTTTATTTTCATTTTTGTATTTTTCTTTTTAACTGCCGTCGACTTGTTTTGGCTCTCTACTAGGTTAGCTCGATCATCAGTTTTTTGTTTAGTGCTTCCTTCGTTTAATTGGTACCTACTTGTGGCTT
This sequence comes from Leucophenga varia, assembly GCA_018903435.1. Lineage (NCBI taxonomy): Eukaryota > Metazoa > Arthropoda > Insecta > Diptera > Drosophilidae > Leucophenga > Leucophenga varia. The sequence continues at coordinate 52,238 of JAEIFJ010000648.1, forward strand.
GCCTCGTACCTCGTTGCCTTTTTTTTTCTTTGTGAATCATTGCTTATTTTGTTCAGGGGAGACCCTGAATCCCTTATTCTTTTGAGAGCAGAGCTTCGGGGCATTGACGTCCTTTGAAGTTACTGCATCACATATGGGTTGCGCTGGCTTCACTGCATTTAGTTGAAGTGCTTTATTTTGTATTTTAGGCATTCCTGTTGATTGTAGACTTCTTTTTCCATGTCCATAAATCTTGTTTTGATCAGGAGTTCCAGACATTTGATTTCGTGGTGCACGTTGTTTCGGTCTTAATAATATTCCATTAGTTGCTCTATGGTTTTTCCAAGACGATTCACTTTTGCCTCTAATCCATCAGGAATGTCGTATGTATGCATGTATGCATTGCTTTGCAAGGGTCGAGTGCTCTTGCCCTTTCTCGTTCGAGCCTCCTTAGCTCCTTTATTACAGTAGCAGAGAAGCAGCTCACTGTATTTCAAGTAGCCTCGCACATCACCATTTGAGTGGTGAGGCTGGTTACGCTGAGAGTACATCCAGCTTGGGCTTCTAGCTATCGCCTCTCTAAGTCAAACCGTGAACAGTAGAACACAATGTGATCGGCTGTTTCATCGCAGCCATTTCTTCACCAAGTGAAGAAATCTTCGACTTCATGGCGGAACCTTGCCAAATAGCTTCTAAAGCAACCATGTCCACTTAGTATTTGAGCCAGGTAGAAATTTACGAGGCCATGCCTTCTTCCCAGCCTCTCGGACTAGTTTGGGGTAAGTCGATGAGTCCATCTTCCTTTCGAGGAGTTATCCCAGCGGTACTAACTAACTAACACCTCGCAATGCTGCGTGCCTTGGCTTCTCTGCCAACTGCTCTTCTTTGTTTGCCGGTAGGGATCTCTGCGTTTCGATGGAATTCGAAAATTTAGAGTGCCCATCTTTTTTATTACTATCTTATAAGACCTACCCCAGGGATCATTCTCGGCTGCATCACACATCTCTAGAAAGCTTTCCGTTTGCTTTCTCGAATGCTGAGTTTCAGTGCTTTGCGGGTTGCCGCATAACGAGACCTTAGATGGATTGAGTTTACTGCTCCTCGAGCTCTCTAATATTGTCTTCTGGCTTGCAGGCATCTTCGACGAACGTCGGCGATAGCGTCGTTCCACCAGTACAGCCGTGTGATGGTACCTATAGCTGCCTCCGCGACCCATACTTGCCTCGCACGCATCTTCTATTTTTTTTTCGTCACCATTTCCACCCTCTCTGTTGCATCGCCTACCGCATAGAGATCAGTAAGAGCTTTTGTAAACGCTACGAAGTTAAGGGTTTCAGGTTTGTAGCACCGCTTGTTCTAAGTGCTCTGCCTTTCAGCTCTATACTCCATGTCACTTCATGATGTAGGGAACTACTGCAGAAAGTAAGGTCTACGATAGAACCCATTCCTGCTCTCCTGAAGGTGTGCTGCGTTCCCGAGTTAAGTATGGCCAAGTCCATTGATGAAAACGCCTCTAGTAGGCGTGCTACAGAACATTCGTACAGCGTGAGGCTCGGGGCAAGATAGCAGCTGAATATCTAAAGCTTGCCTATTTTGGCTCTACACCCGACTTGCTGCCTCTCCTTGTGCAAAGTATTCATGTTGGCTCCTTATTGCAGTCTTTCGACATGTGAGCATCCCATCCACATTTGAAACAGCAGCCAGAGAGATAAGCCTCACTCTTACAGCTACACGCGATATGACCAAAGTCGATGCATTTGTAATTACGTTATGGTTGGACTTTCAGACTTACTGAACAGAGGGTCCAACCAATTTTAACCTTTTAGCGTTTTCGAGCCTATGTCCACTGACAGTACGACAGTTGCAACCTACGTAAAGGTATACGAGCTCTTTAGTGATATCCGAGTAGCCGCATCTTTGTCGAGGAGGGCAGCTTCGGAGGTATTTACATCTTGGATAGTGGTGATCTCGTCGATATATTTGATCGACACTGAAGCCACCTCTGAGATCGATTTAACGTTGACTTTGTCTCCAAGAACAATTGATACTGCCTTTTGGACAGGATCCGTTACTGGGTCTGCCGCATTACCCATTTTGAAGAGGAGCTCTCCATTCGCTGTTCTTCGGATGCCCTTGACTCCGTCACCAAACTCTTGAAACGAGGGGTCACTCTTAACGATTTTGAGTATTGTAGCGAACATACTATGCTTGAAGTCGTAATAATGTAATAATGTCCCGTCAGCCTAAACTGACGATCAGTCCGTCCGTTACACGCGCTCCGCGCAACAATGTTTACGGAAGCGTCGGATGACAAGAATGTCAACGACTCGCGACCTTCAAGCATAGTATCAAATTCAAGCAACGAATTGCTTAGCTTATGTCTGTTCGCATACATCTATATGTATGCAATAAGCATTTACTGTAAGAATTAGTTTGGATAAAGTCAGTTCTGATTTAACCATTAACATGGCGATCCTGCCATTCGTTCCTAATTGCAAATAAATAAATAAACAAGGAAAAACGTTAACTTCGGTGGAACCGAAGCATAAATACCCGCCACACGAATCTTTGAATAGTTTATGTGTGATCATCAGTGGCTTATATACATTTATAAATATATAGACGAAAAAAATGGATTTTTCATACAAAAGTTTAAAAAAATCGGTTAGTTTGTATGGGGGCTATACATAAAAATGGGCGTGGCATCTTGGTTTTGGAATTGGATGATAAAAGAAATGTTTTTTACCCAATTCGGACTAAATAGATTTAGAAATAATACCAATTTTTATTTAAAAATTGAAAAGTGGGCGGTAAATTTGTGTGGGGGCTACACCTAAAAATGGGCGTGGTACTTTGTTTTTGATAACGGATGTCGTTAGAAGTGTTTTTATTCAATTTTGAGTGAATATATTCATAAATAATACGTATTTTCATATAAAAATTCGAAAATGTGCGGTAAATTTGTATGGGGGCTATACCTAGGAATGGGCGTGGCACCCTGGATTTGGCTTTGGATGACATAAGAAGAGTTTTTACCCTATTTGGTGTGGATACATGCATAAATAATATCTGTTTTAATACAAAAATTCGAAAATTTTTGGTAAGTTTGTATGGGGCTACACCTAAAAATGGGCGTGGCAACTTGGTTTTAACATACAATGTAGTCGTTGCCGAGAAAAGCTTAAGTTTCAAATTTCGGCGTAATATCTATATATCTTCATCAAAAAAAATTGCGAAGAAATAAACAGAGACAGACAGCCGGACAGACAGACGGACAGACAGACGGACAGACAGACGGACATGGCTAAGTCGATTCGTCTCATCGAGCTGATCAAGAATATATATACTTTATGGGGTCTATGACGTCTCCTTCAATGCGTTACAAACTTTCCGACAAACTGAATATACCCTTCACACTATGTGTGGCGGGTATAAGAACACGGAGCGCCGAAACTAAAAAAAATTAAGCGCACCGTGGCAATCAAAATCCTTTTATACACCGCGCTGAGTATCTATGTGTTTTAAAAAAAAAAATATATAAAAAATAATAAAAAAACAATAATATAAATGCAACATACGTGCAGCAACATTAAAAGAAAACAAGGAAACACGTTAACTTCGGTGGAACCGAAGCTTAAATACCCGTCACACGTATCTTTGAATAGTTTATGTGTGATCATCAGTGGTTTACATACATATACATTTATAAATATATATTTGAAAATAATTACTTTTTCATACAAATGTTTGAAAATAATCGATAAGTTTGTATGGAGCTACAGCTAAACATTGGAGTGGCACCTTGGTTTTGATATTGGATGTCATTAGAAGAGTTTTTACCCAAATTTGAGTAAATAGTTTCATAAATAATACCATTATTTTTTTTACAAATACTCGAAAATGAGCGGTTAGTTTGTTTGGACTGTATGGACTGAAGGACTGAGAAAAGCATAAGTTCAGGTCAATATCTTTAAAACTAAGCGAATGAATCGCATAAATACAGACGGGCAGGCAGACGGACATGGCTAGATCATCTCGTCTCGTCGTACTGATCAAGAATATATATACTTTATAGGGTCCACGACGTCTCCTTTAATGCGTTACAAACTTTCTGACGAAATGATAATACCCTCCACACTGTGTGTGACGGGTATAAAAAACAATTAAAATAAACGCAAGACAACTTTGTTATTAATAATTATTATTTATCTTTCAATGTGCATTGTGCAAAAGAATAAAAATTTAAATAAAACAAGCATATTATATAAAAGAAATATTTAATACTAAAATATGGAACTACGCACTAGTTTAATTCCAATAAATAAATATATATACATATATATATATATATATATATATATATATATATATATATATATATATATATATATATATTATATATATGTATGTGGGTTTCGACACCAATTTGTAAGGTTTTCTAGTCTTTGGTGGTATTTCACGTGTTTGTTGACATGTGTTTTTGAATTTTAACGAGTCGTTTATGTAATATTTCATAGTTTTTTTATATTAACACAGTAAGATTAACATAGATTAACATTGATTAAAATATAGTTTGATTATTATATAGATTAATTATAAGAATACAATGTTTGTTTGTTTCACAATTTACTTCGACTTATTCTATGCAACTTTAACACGACGCACTACAATTACGTTTCTTTTATAATTAACTCTTGACAGCAACAACGACTCAACTCTTCAACGACTGAGCTACGACTGGCTTCTGCAACGAGCGAACCACGACTGACTCTTTGTATTGTTCTTTTGTTATTTCAAACCAAATACGCGCTCACTCTAAATACTCTCTCGCTCTCCTTATAACTTAAAGCAAGACAAGGACATGCTAGCATGATCAAGCACTCACTCCCACAATCGGCCGTCCTGACACTTCATTCGACCCGAATGAACCTATCCAAGCTTTCATTTGGTCTACTACTGTCGTTGTACTGTTAGGTCCTTCATGTTCGCCTACTTTTTCCACTTGATATCGGCCATGTCTCATTTTTCTTATCACTTTATAAGGACCAAGATATTTAGGTTTTAACTTTATAGCCGTTCCAAACTGAGTCCGCTTAATAGCGAAAAGATCCCCTTCTTTGAATACAGTCTCATCTGCCTATTTTCATTGAAAGAGTTACAATTTTCATGCTGTATTTTCGCAATATTTTTTCTGTGTGTCTTTTCTTAAATCATCTCTGTCACGTTGCAAATCTTCCATCATTACATCCTTTAAAGTGGTTGCCAACACTTCGTTGCCCGAAAGTTTCATATCCAAGCCGGTTAACACTTTAAAAGGTGAATACTTAGTACTTCGAGGTGCTGTACTATTCAATATTTGCTGAACTCGATCTACGTGACGATACCAATTTGCCGTATTTTCACAACTTAGTTTAGTAATCATTGGAATAATGGTCTTATGGACTCGCTCCACTTATCCATTCCCACGGGGAACGCCCGTAGCTATGTGCAACAATTGTTTTTTTCAGCATTGCAATATTCTTTAAATACGTTTGATGTAAAAGCTGCTCCTCTGTCACTAATAATACGTTTGGAGTTACCAAATATAGCAGACTGTTTTTTTCAATTTATCAATCTAACGACTCTAACAGGCACATCATCTTTTTGCATTGTTTGGGTGAATGCAATCCAGAATGCGGCCAATTCTGGAAGAAGCCGGTTCGATCCCCGATCACCAGTTCGGTTTCAGAGAAAGCGATGGCACGCCGGAACAGTGCCACAGGTTAGTCGAGAAGATTCTGGAATCATTTGAGGAGAAGCAGTTTTGTTCGGCTGTCTTTCTAGATGTAAAGCAAGCCTTCGACAGGGTGTGGCATGCTGGTCTGCTTCACAAACTTAAGACGATCCTACCAGCTCCATACTATACCTTTATTAGGTCCTACCTTGAGCGCAGAAGTTTCTTCGTTAGATGTGGGGAAGAAAATTCACAAATAAAATATATTAGAGCCGGAGTTCCACAGGGAAGTGTTCTAGGACCAGTCCTTTACACACTCTATACAGCCGACTTGCCGATTATAGAGGAAGACAAATTGCTGGTCGCTACGTATGCTGGCGACACGGTTTTCTTGGCATCCGACGTTTCCCCACAGGTTGCTTCTGGAATCCTTCAAAGGCAACTCGACATCTTCTCTACTTGGCTCAAGAGGTGAATCATTGTAGTGAACCCTGAGAAGTCCACTCAAATGACTTTTTTTAAGAAGGGGTGACTGTCCCCAAGTTCATCTCGACGGAGCAACAATCCCATGCAGCGCTACAGCCAAGTATCTGGGCTTGGGTCTTGACAGAGGGTTAACTTGGCGTCCTCACCTTCTCACCAAAAAGGCACAGCTCAATGAAAGGTTAAAAAAAACATTTATGGCTTATCGGCTTAGGGTACTGCCAGCAGGAGTAACTGTTCTATTATTCAAATATTTCAAAACAAGGCGTTGAGGATTATGTCAAACGCTCACGTGTTCCACACCAAGAAAGAGATACACGAGGAACTCGGGGTACCTTGGGTATACCAAGAAAAAACAAGATTAGGCACCTTTTATATAAATCGGCTCGACATGCACACCAACACCCTCGCCATCAACCTACTCGACAACAGCTCCAGTATAAGAAGGCTCAAAAGGCTTCACCCGCTCGATCTCCCTCATGGGAGACAATGACGCATGTTTATTTTTTTCTTTTTGTTTATTTTCTTTTCCCATCCCCATCCATTTATTCCTTATCCATAATGGCTTCGCCATCGCATTGTCAACTGTTCTTTACTCAAACAACTTGCTGATTGTCTTTTAAAGATAGATTGCAAATAAATTTATTCGCTATAAAAAAAAAAAAAAAAAAAAAACATTTTTTTCTTTTTGTAACATAAATTTTCATAGATAGTATGAAAAGTGTGACAACATGTTATCTGCTTTGTAGAGAGTTAGCCGCTTATTGCCGAGTGTAAGTTTTGCAGTTTTAAAAATTTGGAAAAATGAAGTTAATTAAAATGAATATTGCACATAAAGGTATTGACTTTATTTCTGCATATAAACTTAGAGATAATATTTATTGTGTTTTGTGTTAATCTTTGTTTTCACTAGGCATTTGCTTTTATTTGTGTTAATCTTTGTTTTCAATAGGCATTTGCTTTTATTTTTGTTTTTACTTCTGTTTTATTCGTTTAGTCAAACTTTTAACCGCTTATATCTTAGCAGTTCAGCTAAATAAAATTATATTTGTTAATATTTCAAGATTATAAAAGTGTTGCGATCTGCTGCCGCATTTGTAGTTTTTTATTAAGCTCTTGTTTCTGATGCAGCAACGGCTTATTGATAAATATCCATTTTACTATCTCCTCCATCCATTTATAAAATCTTTGTATATGCTACTGATATTATAAAACATGAATTAGTATCAATCGGGGAACTCTCTGAAAAAGCTGCAAGAAACAAAGATATAAAAACTTTACTTATCACAACGATTACTGATTTGATTAACAGATTGCTTTTAGGCAATCAAACTATGCAAACATAAACCAACGTTTTTAAAATCTATTGTTTTGCTATTTTTTGCTTGACGATTAAATGTCAAAATTATCTATGGGTTTCAATTACAAATCTTTATTTGTTATTCTTTCTTTAACAATTAGCCCTTGAAGGCATTGTATATTGTACATCAACGTCCATTATATAATAACTTTCACTTTATTGGAGCGGGAGTGGGCACCTTTTCACCCTTGAAAAACCTCACAGTAAAAATTTTAGCCTGATATGTCCACTAAAATTATTTTTGTCCACTCTCTCATTATAAGTGCAACCAATGTATATTACTAAGAAAGCTTTTTTTACTTCAATGTTTAGTAGGATACTAGAACAAAAAACTTATTCGTCTGTTAAATTAAAAAAAAAACTGTGTGTCCGATTACACACGAAGGATGTAAAACGTTTAAAGTATGAATATTCTATACATAAGGCCCCGGTGGATTTCTCCTCTGCTTGCTCGTGTTAGATTCAGGATTGTAAGAATATTGCACTCTTTTTTGGTCACTATTTTTTACATTGCTAAAATATGTTTAGAATTACAGTTAATATAATTTTTCTCATTCTTATTTTCTGGTTCATACATTGATATTTTATTTACAAACTATTTGCTATAAGCACTTTCACAATTATCATTTTCTAACACAGTTATAATCGACTTATGGTAACTAAAGTGTGATATATGTACATACATGTATATTCATTTGCTCTCAAAGTGTTGATAAATCGGCAGAAAACTACATTGATTGGCATTTCATGGTAGTTTTTATTCAATTATCTTTAACCATCCCCCTTGTATGGCAAGAATACCTTGTCAATTAAATCGTTGATCGATTCGCTATGAGAATTATAAATTGACACCATCATAAGCTTCATACCATTTGCCAGGGAGCATTCTGCGCACAAATCGCTAACGGATGATGTACTACTTGAATCGAAGTCAGCATTGTTTTGTGACGCAAAAACCTTTTTAAAGAGCGACTCGTCAAGGTGAGGTTTGTCCGAGCGTGGTCACCAACGACGTAAAAAATGACCACGTGAAACACACACGGCAGGGGCACGGTGTATGGAGGCCCCAACTACCATTCGAGCAAAAAAACATGACGACGATATTAGGACGGATATGCACTCATTTCCACTCTCGACAATTTTAGAGCAGACATTACTGCTTTCAAGAAAATGCGATGGACTGGACACGATTGCTTAAATCTACCAATCTGTGACATCTACTACAGTGGCCATGTGAGGCAAAACGTACTTGGATGTTGCTTGGTGGTCAGTAAGAAGCAACGCGGACTCGTCTCCAGGTTTATGTCGTTAGATAAACATTTCGGCTCGAAACACATCAGAGCTAAATTTTTAAACATAAGCCTTACATATATGTATGTATGTATACACGCACCGACAAATGTTAAAGGTGAAATGGAGAAAGATGAATTCTACAAGCACTTGGAACGCATCTACGTTCGCTGTCCCATGCATGCCATCAAAATTCAACGCACAAATTGGGAGAGACGAAATCTTTCGCCCATCCATCGAAAAATTTTGGCTACATGACACCACCAAAAATAATGGAAAAGGCTAATTGACTTTGCTGCGGGCAGGAACATGATCTCGACATATACAAGGCAATATGGCGCAGTGTCGACGTAAGTACCAGAACCCAAATAGATTACGTGGTGATTGATGTCAGGCATGCTTCGAGCGGGCTTAATATCCGAGAGTGCAGGGGCCCTAACATCGACTCGGACCATAATCTTGTTGTAGCCAAGGTACGTATTTAACTCAACACAGCGCACGCCAAGCGAGCTACCATGCAACGAAAGTTAGATGTTGGTAGGCTTAAGGCACTGGATACCTTTATTGCCTTCTACACAATGGTCTCCAACCTTCTTCGAGAGACTCCTCCGACTATACAAATGAAAAGTGGAAGCGTATCTCAAACTCATTAGCTACGGTTGCCAAAGAGGTTGTTGACTATACTATGTCGCATTGCTACTGCAGAGAAGAATATGGCACGACAACGAACTCTGCAGGCGAGAGCAACAAGATGTGTTGTTGAGCGATATAGAGAGAATTGGAGAGCGGAAAAACGCACAAGGATTTTACCAACAAAATCAAGCGTATGACCGAAGGTTATAACTAAGGAGCTTCTTTCTGCAAAGATGAACAAGGAAACGTGGTAACAGAAGTTTATGGAGGAGCCACTTCTCTACTTGGGGGCGGTGATGGGAACAATGCCGCCAGCGAAAAAAGATGAGTATATATTATGGCGCAGACGATCTACCCGCAGAGTTATTTAAGACTGGCGGCGAAGATTTGATTGGATGTATGCATCAACTGTTGTGCAATATATGGAATGGTGAGCGCATGCCCACTGAATAGACTGAAACCATACGTAGTAAGAATAGTTGAAAAGTACCAGTGTGGTTTCACACAACACCAGACCTTGGAGAAGACAAAAAAAAAAAAAAACGCATCGACCACATATTTATCGGCTTCAAAGCCGTTTCGACACGCCAATCAGATCAAAGTTCTATAAAGCACTATCTGAGCTTTGTTTCCCTGCAAAGATCGTTCTCTCCTACTCTTTTGATACCAACAGAGACTTCAGACAGGGCGATGCGTTGTCGTGCAACTTTGTCAATCTCCTGATGGAATACATACTGCGCCAATGCTCAGACGTTGACTTGAACAGCGTATACAATCTGTGAGGATAGAGAACTTCAACTTTGAGGTTTGAGAAAACTTCATCCACTTGGACTCAGATGTACACAGCGTCAACAACACCAGTCAGGACATTAAACAAAGAATCACTCTTTCTAACCATTCATAATTTGGTCTCGGTAAGCAAATGCACTCTACCAGACGCTGATAATGACGGTCCTGATGTATGGCTCAGAAGCATTGCTCATGACAGAATCGGCTAAGTCAGTGTTGGGCGTGTTTGAGGGGAAGATACTTCGGAGAATCTATAACTTCTACTAACTGCTACTATTTCTTCTTTAACGGTGTTTATTTTGAGATCTCTGTGTATATCTGCGTTAGAAATATACCATTCCGCTGTTGTGATTTGTCGAAGTATTTTTGACTGCTGCCGTTATATTATATTGATGTTTGATGTTTTAGATGTACCCCACACTTGAAGGCCATAAGTCCAAATTGGTTTTATGATGTTTTTGTTCAATAGAAGTTTATTGCTCATAGAGAGCTTCGATTTTTTATTCATAAGCCAGCTCAGTTGGCGACATTTATCTTTCATTTGATTTCGCTTTTTTCTATGTGCAACTTCCAAGTCAGTTTATTGTCTAAGTGAATTCCCAAGTATTTGACCGATTTCTCAATTGGTATGTCTACATTATTTATTTTTAAAGGAATGGTCACGAAAACTCTTTTGGTTGTAAAGATAACTTGTGTAGTTTTGTTTTCGTTAATTTTTAAGGCCCATTTGTCAAACCATTTTTTGGTGTTATCAAGTATGTTTTGAAGCTTAATAGAGGCTGTAACTAAGTCTTTATGTGAATAAAGAAGAATTGTGTCATCTGCGAAAGTTGGTATCATAGAAGAGGGTTCTATTGGGATAGGTAAGTCTTGTGTAAAAAGGACGTATAAGAGTGGTCCAAGAACGCTACCTTGAGGTATACCTGCTTTAATTGGCCTTATTGTAGAGTGAGCGTCTTTAACTTTTACAAAGAAGTGTCGATCAGATATGTAGCTTTTTAGCATGTGGTAAAAATCTGGTGGAAGTAGGTTTTTTAATTTATACAATAGACCAATGTGTCATACCTTGTCGAATGCTTTTTCAACATCAAGAAATACTCCTATACAATACTTTTTATCTTCTAGGTCTGTAGAAATTGTAAAAATAACATTGATATAGATTTTGACACAAAAATTAAAAAAAACAAGGGCAAACGTTAACGTCGGTGGAACCGAAGCTAAAATTCACGTCACACGAATCTTTGAATAGTTTATGTGTGATCATCAGTGGCTTATATACATTTATAAATATATATTTGAAAATTATTACTTTTTCATAAAAATATTCGAAAATAATCGGTGAGTTTGTACGGGGGCTATAGCTAAAAATGGGCGTGGCATCTTGGTTTTGTTATTGGAAGTCATTAATAGTGTTTTCACCCAAATTTGAGTGAATAGTCTCTTATATAATACCTATTTTTTTACAAAAATTAGAAAATGGGCGGTTAGTTTGTAAGGGGGCTATAGCTTAAAATAGGCGTGGCAGCTTGGATTTGACATTGTATAATATTAGAAGTATTTTTATCCAACTTTGAGTGACTACATTCCTAAATAATAGCTATTTTCATACGAAAATTCGAAAAAAAACGGTAAGTTTGTATGGGGGCTAACCTTAAAATAGGCGTGGCACTTTGATTTTAACACTTGAACTGCTTAGGACTGAGAAAAGCTTAAGTTCCGAGTTTCAGGTCAATATCTTTAAAACTAAGCGATTGAATCGCATAAATACAGACAGACAGACATGGTTAGAATATACATACTTTATAGGGTCTACGACGTCTTCTTTAATAAGTTATAAACTTTCTGACAAAATGATAATACCCTCCACACTATGTGTGGCGGATATAAAAATATATTTTATAGATAGATAATAGTTGTAAGAACATATAATAATTTTTATCAAAACTTTTTATCAACTCAGTGAGCAGAAAAAAAAAAAACATAAAAAAATGTTTGTCGCTATATAGTCGTTAATATCGCCGATATCGGTATATTAAACACGCAGAGTTTAAGGGCTCTCGAATCTCATATTTCTGGCCGAGTAAAAAAATGTATACGTTGTATTTTCGGGAGATTTATGACACAAAAACTGATTTTTGCTTTTTTTTCACCTAAAGAGCTATAACTCAAGTCAATGACGAACCGAATTTTATTTTTAAATCAGTTTTGGGTAGAAAAAAACCTTTCGCTTATATTATATACTAGCTAATACCCGCGGTTTTGATCCTTTTGTTTTGTTTTTTTTTTTTTTTTTGCTTTTACTTGTCAATTAAATATATTTTTAATGAGTAGTGGAAGAAGAGTCGATATTGCCAAATCCAGCGTCTGTATGCCGAGCGTATGATAAATTAACATAGTCGTCTAGATAAACATTGAACCCAAAAAGAGCCTTATATATTCTAACCAACTTAAAAATGCGTCCAGGTCCGGATTTCGGAAGTCCCTTAAACATTTCAAAAATGTGTAATCATCTTTCCAATGCGCACAGTTTAAAGTCTCTTAGTATATTCATTTCGTAGATATGGCTTTTCCGATTTCAATATCATTAGTTTCCGGTTCAAAAAAATTACCTGAAATCTGAAGAAAAAAAAAATTATCTAAAATTCTATTTTGGGTCCACCAATGGGTACAATAGGTTCAAATTTCAGAAATCCCTTTTTTTTTACAACTATTTTGTAACTATCTTTAAAATACCATATTAAAGTCTCTACATCTATTCAATCCAAAGATACGGCTTTTCCGGTTTCAAGGTCCCCAGGGTGTAAATCTCGATAAACAGTGAATCGCTCCGAAAATATTTTTTAACGACATTTTAAATGAACCTGATTTCAAGTCTATGTTTTTTTCATTCCAAAGGTTAGTCTGATGTCGGACCAAAAAAAAAAAAGAAATGGAAAAAAAGGTAAAAATTAGGCCTCTGATCAAAAATTTTTTTTTTGGTACATTTTAATATTTTATTTTTTTTTTTTTTTAAATATTTGCTTTTTTTAATTTTTGTTTTTTTTTAAATATTTGCTTTTTTAATAGGACATATAGGGATAAGTTTTATTTTATTGCTAAAGTGGGCAATTATACTGCTACCAAGAGAGGTATATTGTAAGCCCATATTTGTTAGATAAATGGTTCTTTTTTGAATGAATCTTATCAATTTCATATGTTCGGTTTTCCTATTCTGCTCTGTGGAGAACGTGTATCCTCCTAACAATGAAATCCTGCCTCTGGTTGTAGCTTCACATTCTTAAAGAATATGGATATGTGTCTCCACAGAATCTGCACTCAGAAGAGCTTGTTTCATCTATTACTAGTTTAGCTTGTCTCATGCTCCTTTCTGATAAGTGCGTCTGCTTGCTCATTACCTGGGATGTTTAAGTGACTCGATACCCACAACAGTTGTACTCAGTTATATGAGACTGTAGCGCCTTAAGATCTGCTTGGCTGTCTGCTTATGTATTTTCCTAGTGGTTTCCAAAGTTTTGTTCTTGGACCAGCTACTCCTAAAGCGGTGAGGGACCCGTCTTTGTACCACTTGATGGTATGTGGTTTTATCTCATATTCGTTTTAAGATGATCAATTTTCTTGCTTGACCATCTAATGCTAAAGTCGTTGTCAATGTTATAGTTTTTGGTCATTATGTCCATGGGCATTGAAAGAAATTGAGATCCCCTCCGTCCATGTGGATAAGTATTTCCTGCAGAGGGTAGATGCAGTTTTGTCCCCATCTATCAGTATGCGGGTGAGCGTCCTTCTCATCCTTAGATTCATTTCTATGTCTTGAGGTGTTAAGTCTAGAAGTGCCTCCAGAGCTGCTTTAGGACAGGCATTTATCGCCCCAAGGATACCTATGTAAGGTTAAGTTGCTTGTTAAAAATTGTTTGACAAAAATTTCAAAACTCAATATAAAATTGATGTGATTTGCCCTTTGTTACGTCATTATCGAAAACGACAAAACCTTAACTGCGCAGTACGTAACATTCTTTCTTTCATTTATGGAGGAGTACAGAATTATTGTTTTAAAAAATTTTATTATACCTGTCACACATTGTGTGAAACAGGTATGCTCAGTCTGTTGGATAGTTTGTAACGCATCAAAGGAGACGCCGTGGACGCTATAAAAGTTATATATTCTTGATGAGCGTTACGGAACGAATCGCTTTTGTAGGTACTTTGTGTACTTTATATGTTAAAATCAATGTGCCACTCCCACTTTTAGTTATAGCCCCCATACAAACACACAACATTTTGTTAAGTTCTTATACAAAAAAAATTATTTATTTGAAGCGAATGGCATCTTTACATCAAGCCAATTGTTTAGTTTGAAAATTGGTTGAGATTGGACCGTTAATTTATACATTTTTAAAAATTGTTAATTAGTTTATTATTTTAAGATAAAATTCAATACAAATATGGAAATGAAGAACTATCTACGTCAAATGATGTGTAGAAGTAACCGTTTTTCCTTGTTTTTTTTTTTTTTTTTTTTTTTTAAATTTAGCAACTTTAGTAACGTTAACTATTGTCGGATTTGTCCATATATATGCAGCTTTCAAACAAGTTAGTTTAACCAAACATCAATGAAGTTAATAAGTTTAAAAAAATTCGTTTGCCTTGAAAATACACACCGATAGCATTTCAAATGTCATAACAAAATACATTGTTCCAAAACAGGCTAAAAATTAAAATTTGGTTCATAATTGACTGAGCTATAGCCCTATAAATAAACAAAGAAGGAAAAATCCTTTTTTTACCATCAATTTAGATTTTGGGGATCTCACGAATAGCATTTCAATAATTGGTATATAGTAACAGACAAAAGCGCAAATTTAAAGGTATTTAAGCTGTAAATCATCCCAACGGTACCGCCCAGGGTGGTGCGGCAGTCATTATCAGGGAGTGGAATCAAATACGTGGAGCTTCAGGCCTATCAGGAATCCTGGGGGCAGTGTGCCAAGGTTAGAGTTGTCTGTCCGACGGGAGATATCACCGTTGCGGCTGTCTACTGTCCACCTCGCCATAGTAATTTTCGACAACTATTGGATAACCTTGGCCCCAGGTTCATTGTTGGAGGCGACTTCAACGCCAAGCATTCATGGTGGGGTTCCCGTGTTAGCAACCCTAAAGGCCGCGCGCTATTTAAATGTATAAATAACAGCAGACTCAACTGCCATTCATCTGGAGAGCCCACTTATTGGCCCACAGATATCAATAAGATCCCAGACGTGCTAGATATTGTCATCTCTAAGGGAATACAGAGACATAAAATCGTCACCAATAACAATCTTGACCTGTGCTCTGATCATTAAGAAAAGATTATTCAAGCGATACACCAAAATTGACCATTATCAGTCCTGGCTTGAGAGGAATCTGAATCCAGCTGAGCTTATCACTGGAGATGATATAGACGATATGGTTGAGCATCTAAACATACAAATTCACAACGCTGTTTCGTTTGCCACTCCTCTCCGCAGTTCCTGTAACCGCACCCCTCGCAGGGATATTCACTTTTGGTGTCCTGAAGTAGCAGCTCTGGTTGCTGAGAAAAGGCGTCTTCGCCGTGTCTGGCACAATTCTCGCAACCCAAGGGACAAAACTGCCTATAATAGAGCTCTAAGAATGCCAAGGAAATACTATTTAGTCTTCGCAAGCAGTCCATGGAGCAGTTCCTCGCAGAATTTGAGCCCGGCAACCTCCAGCACATCCTGTGGCAACTAACCAAGGGAACTCAAAAGACCTATTATGAGGAAGGAGCCTGTTAAGGATGCTGCCGGTTTCTGGTGTCGCTCGGATGCAGAAAGAGCTACAGCCTTCGCCGATCACCTGTACGAAACATTCTCTTCATTTGACAGATGCTCCCAACTTAAGGTAGAGGAAACTCTCAACTTCCTTGACGTGCCCTGTCAAATGTCGCCCTATCCCTGTAATTGAGATGGATGAAGTTATCAGCGAAATTGACAATCTCAAATCGTCTAAATCGCCTGGATACGACAATATTAATGTTCCTGCCATCAAAGCGTTGCCCCCAATTGGGTTGCAGATACTTGTCAACATCATCAACAAATGCTTCCAGGTTGGTCACTTTCCCACCCAGTGGAAAGCCTGCAGCCAACAATCGCCTCATATCGTCCAATAAGTTTAGTGTCGGTACTCTCCAAAGTTGTTGAGAGACTTTTCCTGCGTAGAATGCGGCCAATTCTGGAAGAAGCTGGTTTGATCCCCGATCACCAGTTCGGTTTCAGAGAAAGCGATGGCACGCCGGAACAGTGCCACAGGTTAGTCGAGAAGATTCTGGAATCATTTGGAGGAGAAGCAGTTTTGTTCGGCTGTCTTTCTAGATGTAAAGCAAGCCTTCGACAGGGTGTGGCATGCTGGTCTGCTTCACAAACTTAAGACGATCCTACCAGCTCCATACTATACCTTTATTAGGTCCTACCATGAGCGCAAGTTTCTTCGTTAGATGTGGGAAGAAAATTCACAAATAAAATATATTAGAGCCGGAGTTCCACAGGGAAGTTCTAGGACCAGTCCTTTACACACTCTATACAGCCGACTTGCCGATTATAGAGGAAGACAAATTGCTGGTCGCTACGTATGCTGGCGTGACACGGTTTTCTTTGGCTTCCGAAGTATCCCCACAGGTTGCCTTGAACTTTCCGCCAGTATAGGTTGCTTGAATCTTAAAGGACCCGGGATCTTCTCTACTTCCACCCTGACTGAAGTCCACTCAAATGACTTTTCTTTAAGAGATGGGTGACTGTCCCCAAGTTCATCTCGACGGAGCCACAATCCCCATGCTTTGCAGCCAAGTATCTGGGCTTGGGTCTTAACTTAGAAGGGGTTAACTTGGCGTCCTCACCTTCTCACCAAAAAGGCACGAGCTCAATGAAAGGTTAAAAAAACATTTATGGCTTATCGGACGAAGGTCACCTCTCAAGCTGACTTTTAGTCTATAAAGCAATTATAAAGCCAATACGGAATCCCAATTTGGGGTACTGCCAGCAGGAGTAACTGTTCTATTATTAATATTTTTAACTAGGCAATATTTTAAAGGGGTGAGGATTGTATCAGACGCTCGTGTCACAATAAGAAAGAGATACACGAGGAACTCGGGGTACCTTGGGTATACCAAGAAATAACAAGATTAAGCCCCCTCTTATATAAATCGGCTCGACATGCACACCAACACCCTCGCCGTCAACCTACGCGACAACAGCTCCAGTATAAGAAGGCTCAAAAGGCTT
>JAEIFJ010000064.1:0-14236 GCA_018903435.1 Leucophenga varia
TAGAAAGGTGTATTCATTGTTTGATCTTGCTTTTTGTTATGTGATTCTCTTTTCTCCCTGCCATGGGGGAACGCAAAAAAGTTAATATATAGTATATATATATTGTATATATGCAAATGTATAATAGAGTGGTTTCAGTATCAAACTATACTGCAATACATTCGAAAATTGATTTACTGTGGTTTACAATAATTTCCATTTGCTTTAAGTTATTGATGTTTGCTTGTTTTTCCCCACTGTCTTTGCACTAATAACAACAAGTTCGATGGTCGTAGACGCTTTGTTAAAGTTAAGCTTGTTATTGTACTGCTTCTAAGTGTGTTTGTTGTTGTAGATCTTGTCGAGAACTCGGCTCTATATTCTGTGGTTAACTGTGGCCAACTGTGTGTTTATATACCTGGTGTGTATGTGGTCTGCTCTGTTGTGTTCAATGACGTATTTTCGTTGGCAGCAACCGGAGCTCCAGTGAATGGATTCACGCCGACCGATGCCGAAGCTGCAGCGTAACTGGGTGGCGGCATGGCGAATGCAGCCTGGCCACCGGCTTGCTCGCGCGGCTGTGTAGTGACAGGTGCGCCACCTGCACTCAGGTTCACATCGTCGAGATCAACGTCCTCCTGTGGGTGTAAAAAGAACATAGTTAATACAATGTTGCTCTATTCTTTTGATTATTTATTGTGAGTAGGTTCAGTTCTGGAAAGGAATCCGAGTGCTCCCTCAGCATTGTTTAGTCAATGAGTTTTCTTACAGTGCAAGAGTGTAGAAAGCCGTTTACAAAGCATCGTATTAACATTAAGCTTTAGCTGCAGTTAACTGTAGTTTGCATATTGGAAATCATAAATAATCTACAACTACGTGGTGTACATCACAATTCAGCTAGGTGGTGAGATACGTATTACATAAGAGGTGAGATTCATTTACCCAGCAGACCACTTCAGTTCACCCAAGTACAAAGATGAGAGAGCTCTTGTCGCTTTTGCATGCTTTTCTATACGAGTGTGTGGGTTTGCGATCACCATCCGTTTCTTGATTCAATTTTGAATACTGTTTTTTCTTCTCTTTTCTAAAGGTACTTCTAATTTTGTTGAAGTAGTAGTTGTGGTGGTGGTGGAGGTGGTGTAGGGTATTGGAGGTGGTGTTTGGGTTAGTTAGTACATACGCGGGCATGGTACAGTTATTTTTTATTGTGCATTTGCATCTGTATCTGCATCTGCGCCGAGCTCATGCACTACTCGTGCCGGTGACGTTCTCAATTTCTATACTTACAAGACGTGGCGTCTGTCCCAGATGCGGTGGCATATCGTTGGCCTCTCGATTGCCATCGGGCCGCTGCGCATTCACATAAGATACACACATATGTGCCAGCCACATATGAGTATGTATGTATTCAATATGTGTGTTAATGCGATATTGTTTTTAGTATGAGCCGCGCGCAGGCGCAATTGTGTATAAGGTAGGTGGATGATGAGTCGATCGAAAGGTAGTTTGAGATAAAATAAACAAAAATAGAAAAGTAAATTGGTTTTAAGTTCTTCACTCCGTCACATACGTACAATATAATACAAAATGAATTCAAAAAAGGAAAACGCAAAACTGGGCAAGCAATCTAAATTGATTGTGTGTAAAAAATGTGAGAGACGTAAAAAACAAGAAAAGCAATCTAGGATTGTTAAATCATAACCAATGGAATATCCTCGCCAAATCCGTAACAACTGTACTCGCATTTTTACAGAACAGTTCAAAATATCGAGCTTTATTTAATACGTTATACGTTATACGTTATATATACAATTTATGAAGAGAGATTGTTTGTCTTCTTGAAAGTTAAGTGATTATTTATGTTGAAACAGTAAGGAGACTTTGAAACATTTGATGATTTTCGTGGTGTCCGAATTCAAAAGTCAAATTACAATTGAAAGTAAAAAAACAAATGAATGAAGAAAAAATGATCAAAACATTTGTGGGTGTGGGTTAGTTTGCTGTTTACCTTTGCCATTCAATCAACATCTTTTCGCTCATTTGATAAGAAACATAAAACTCAAGCTACATACTTACCCCAAACTAGGAAACGAATAAATGTGCAGAGCCAAAGGAGACAGAGAAAGAGAGTAGTAGTAGTAGGTGAAGAGGAGGAGGAGGTAAGTAAGCAATATCAGTATCAAATGAGAAAAGAAAACTTGATTAACTGATTACAATTCAAGCAGTTGGCAACACAAACACAAAGTAGAAATACATTAAGAATACTTAAGGAAATAAAGCATTTATTATTGTTTTAATTGTGAGCCAATTAAGCGGTATGCAAATTGCAACCTTAATTTCTATGCATATGATTAGCTAGAAAACTACTCTTGACTAAACAATTGCTTCACAAAAATCATCAAAATGAGTCCAGTGTTAGTTGAGGGGCGGTATATACAAGCGGGGGCGGTTAGATGTGAGTGTGTATTATATATCATATATATTAATATATGTCTGTGTGAGTATTGTATTGACTTGCGTATTGTGAAGGGATTTGAACGCGTATTGCTGTCGTGTGGATAATTGAAATCTATTGTTTTTCTTGTTTTTTGTTGTCTTTTTGCATTTAATATATATATATATATATAGATATATAGATCAGGAGGGTTAGTAGTTGGACAAGGGCTCAACGTCGGAAGCAATTCAAACATCACTCACATTCAGGTGTGAATACTGATCGTGCGATTCGTTCACCGGCGGCTTGAACTTGCCGCAGCAGAAGTTGCAACAGCAGCAGCAGCAACAACAGCAACAGCAGCCCGTCAGCAATGTGCAGCAAATGACCAAGGCCTGTTCGAGAAGAAGATAAACAAAATCAAGAGATTAATTAGTACAATGCAATAAGACACCAACTAAATAAACTGCACACACTACTCACCTTCACCGCAGGCGACGTGACCACAAAGTATGCATTCACATTCTCCTCCCCGAACTGCTCGGCAATATAGAGACCCAATGAACCGTAGTTGTCATAAATATTGCGTTTGGTCTGATCGCTTAGTATCGAGTGTGCTCGATTCACCTCCTTGAACTGTTGTCGAAAGCGAGAAAAATGAGAAATGAGTAAGATTGTCTCAGTTGAACTATTGAAGAGACACTCACCTTGTCGGCAGCATCAGCATTGTCTGGATTCTTATCTGGATGGTATTTGAGTGCCAATTTTCTATAAGTCTTCTTAATGTCATCAGCTGTGGCTGTTTTAGGAAGTCCCAAGATCTCGTACAGCGAATCGCCCGATGTGCTGAGGAGAGATAATGAAATTATAAATATTAATAATCAAATTCTTCAGAAGAAATGTGTATTTAAAAAAAATAAAAATAAATATTTGGCAGACGCATTATTACTGAATGAATTCATGTTACTGAATGGATTTATATTACTGAATGTATTCACATTACTGAATGTATTCCTATTACTGAATGAAAAGTAAGATAGACATAAACACAATCGGCAAATGAATTACGCCTCACATTCAAACATAATCTGTGTTGCAATCGGACTACCGGGCAACCGGATACCTGGACAGGCACAGATTGCAGGCCTCTAGTATATTTAAATATTATATTATGTATGTTATCTGCAAACATTTAAATCCAGAGATTACTCTGGTATACTGTAATCCCAATAAGCGAATCTGCAGCTGACGCTTTGCGTATTCAATATTTATTTCCTCCGCACATTGCTGCCTGCCCAACTCGGCGTCATCTCACACTGCCCCTTGGCCGCGTGATGACTAAGCCGCCACCCGACGCGTCGGCGATTTTGTTAGGCATTAACGGCAACATAAACATCAAACGCAAACAGTTAAAGGTAATGCAACACGCGACTGAACACGACACAGACGCACTTCAGGTTTCCCTCGGGGAGGAACATTCGACATTGAACAACGTGGGACAGCGACAGGGTGCGGTTCGGTGACTCTCGGATGCGTACACAGAACAGAGACAAGAACATGGCACTGATGACACATCCCGCGAATGCAGATAGTGCGACTCAACCCCAAGTCGCTATAATTGTTCTTGTGGGTACATGCAATTTTTGCACTGTGCCTCTGCAACTCTCTCGTGCACCTCTTATGGATTTTCCGCATAACTGTGGTACAGTGAAAGCTCTAACGACAAATCTTATAGAGGGAAAAATGCCTTGATGTCAAGGATTTGCAACGAAGGACGCTAAGAATAACGAGCACTTGGCATGCGTTTTGGCCAACTTGCAACAATGAACAACTTCAGGAAGAGGAGGAATAATAAGACATTTTCAGCATTCACATGCTGAGAACAAGTGGAGTAAAAGAGAAATTAAAATAGAAGATAGAATTAATATAAATAAATAAATTGAGAATATATACAAATAAACATAGGAAATATTGATATAAATTTCTATCTTTTATTGTTTTAGTTATGAGTTTACAAACAATTGCCAGAACTGTTTAATTAAGGTCTTAAAAATGGGAAAGAAGACCATATAGACCTATATCACCTAAGCAAACACGGCTGTTAAGACTAAATATAGCAACTAGAATGAACTCAATAATAATATAACATACATACATAAATTAAAATGAGTAAATTAAAATGCGTAAATTAAAATGAGTAAATTTAAATGAGTTTCTCATTGTGACTATAACTATATTTTCCAAGTAATTTTCTCATGCCACGGATACCCGTATTTTTTACACACACTTAGCCAAGGTCACTTTCGATAGCATTATGGGGATTCAGCTCAAAAAGCCACGCCCCCATACCGAGAATAGCAGATTTGTCGGAGTGGCTTCTTGAAGATCCTTATGTGAAAATCTACGTGTTGATAAGGGGAACGGAAGATCATTGACACAGTGGGTGTGCGCAGAGTGAGGGGAGCCCCACAGTGGGCACAAGGCCAAGGACACGCGTCAGTTGCAAGGCTTGGCAAAATTGCACATAATTGGGGCAGAGAAAAGCCGCTCGAGTATTACTCATAGACTGAATTGTAATGCACAAAAACACACACACATACACACATGTATTATCAGCTAACACACACATGCAAGTCTGTGTGTGTGTGTTTGTGAATGAGTAAATGAATGTGACGGTTAATGGGGACACAAGCTGCCAAATATTTTGCTAAAGCTACCAATAGCGCTAACACTAGAATAGCCAGTTAAAGATAACACGAATCTACATGTGTATATTGCTGATTGTAGGTAAACTCGTGTGTGTGCGTGTGTACTCAATGGAGAGCGAGCGCACTTGTTATCACAGATCGAGAGCGGAGTGCTTGTGTAATATATAGTTGGTTAGTGAATTTCTATTATTATTTATATAAATTTTATGGAAATCCGTCAGTATCTCACGGAACCGTCAGTTGATTTACAGAAAATTAGCCGAAAGAGCACGCAAACAAAAATACATATACACACGGACACACACACATATACATATAGAGAATTGCGACAGCTGCCCCTCTCCCTATTTCGTGATTCTGAAGCTGGAGGCCCTTGTTTATCCTTATGCCTATGGCAAGGAATCAATACACGGCAGCAAGCCTGCGTCGCCTGCACGTTTCAGCTGCTGGTTCTGCTTCTGCTGCCGCTTCTGCTGGCGTTGCTTGGTGTTGTTGCTGGCGTGTGGAAAATCAATTGTACGTCGACAGCGCTGCCGCTGTTGTTGGCAATGCGCATCTGCCATCTGCACAATGTGTGTGTGTCTGTGTTTGCGTAGTATGTATGCGTTTGTGTATGTGTGCGCAGAAGAAAAAAAAAGCAATTGAAGAAAAGCATTTGCAAATTTTCTACTTACGACAGTTTTCTTTTATCCATGCCACCGCCGCTCATGTTGTTTCTGTTGCTGATTTTCTTGCTGTCGCCGCGTGTCTCTTTGATACGATTGGCCAATTATTATTACCAATAAATAATTACCACTAAGTCAATGCACGCACTCACACACTCGTCGGGAAACAACACCTTTGTTATATTTGTCACGAAATTGTAAATGACTACGGCTACTATATGGTTATCGATTGTTCTAACTAGAGGCGAGTTCGTGTCGTGATCCAGTCACGGCAAGCATCAATGCACCACCGCATCGATAAATGGTTTTCGATATATCGTAAATGATAAGCACTGGGTATTTTCCAAAATAATATTAAATTTAATTCACTGACAGATTAGGCCTGAATACTTTGAATAGTTTGCTTTTTTAACATGAGTGTTTGTTTATTTTTATCGATATGCACCTTGGAAGTAGAGTTGCCAACAGAATAAATATCGATATATTGCAGTGCATGGTTTGTTCAACATGCGCGCCAACTACACAAAGTTCAAGGAATGCATTTCGTTAAATTGTTATCAATAATCGATAAGTTTATAGCAAAAGTGTGACCAGTGTCGCCATAAAGCCCAATTAGAATATGCCGCTCATCGTTCAGTCTTGATTTGGCGGTTGAAATTGTCGGTTGTGCGAACGAAGTGTGTGCAAGTGTAAGTGCAGATGAAGTTGTAATGAAACAACAAATAACAACAACAACACAGTTGCCTTAGTTACACATTTGAATTTCGCCAAAGAAAATAAGATCGTGCGTGCTGTGCCTGCATAATATATATTTGAAGCAAATTTCATCACCATTAGCTCTTTCACACATCTGCAAATGTTGGCGCCCCGTTATTCGCAACAGGTGTCAGCCAGGTAGGCAGGCGAACTATGTTTATGTTTCTCTTTCTTTGAACGATCGGCTGTTTTGAAAATAGTTTAATACATTTGTAAAGTTGACCCCACAAAGAACTTTTTGCAGAGAGCAAAAGCTGTGGCATGTAGCAGGGGGAGGGGGAGATCTGTGTCAAAAAATCTGGCACTAATAAATTATCGCACATTCGCAGCGCACTCGCGCTCTTTGAAATTTTGTGTGTTTTCATTAATGCAAAATTGCAAATGAAACAAAAAAAGAATATCTGGTTTTTATATTTGCCTCTCTCTCTAGCTCTCTCTCTTTGGTACCGTTCAGTTTTCAATTGTGTGTGTGTGCGCTTTTGAGTGCGTGCAATTTTTGTTAAAATCGCTTAGCTTTTTTTCCGCACGCAGAACGTGACAAATTTTTGTAAGCAACATTACACAGACAACAGCAACAACAACAACAAGTGCACACATACGCGATTTGTAAGTATTTACATGTGTGTGTGTGTGTGTGTTTGTCTGTCTGCGCATAAAATTAATAGAAAAAGTTGACGAATTACTCGTGAGAGTTCCGTTATCTGAGCCCCCATTGAGATATTTCAGATGAGAGTTCCGTGTGCTGCTCCTCCCACTCTTCTTCCTTCTTCTCTGCTTCCTCTTGCTTCTTTTACTACTCTTGCTCATCCTCTTCCTCCTCTTCGACACGCACAGACGTGTGACTTATTCAAGTTGCCATAAATGATTTGGTACACAATATGGTGGCGCACACACACACGCACACACGTGGAGTATTTATGGCACAATTAGTAAATTGACAAAATGCATAAATTTGTTTATGAACTATTTTTTATCCATATTGTAAATTCCAATTAGCAATTCGGCGTAAATGAAGCGACGCGTTGGCGTCGGCGTTCGCTTCGCCGCTTGCTGTCGGCGTCACTAGCATTTTACCGTTACACATATGCGATACCTTTCTTCCCTTTTACTCCCACGCACGCGGCCACCCACACAGTGGGACAAAAATGCGTACTGACAATACTTATGCAATTGCAGGCACAACAACAACAATTTGCCACTCTCAATTAATTTAAATAAATTTCGTATGCAACGAGAAAATAATTGATAAGCGCCATAAAAAATTAACAACAACAAAGACAGAAACAACATAAACTACGATTACAACAGCAGCTGCCGCGCAGCCTAAAAAAACTGAAAGTAAAAAACCAACGACGCTGACGTCGCTGCCGCTGCAAACAATGCAAATGCAATGCAATTTTTTTTCCACAATTTAAATAAATTTTTACGCGAGCCCCAAAACCCCAAAATGAGTCAGTCCAGTGTCAGCAGAGGCGCGTGGCGTCGCATGCCTGCGCGTACGAGTATTATGCCGGCAGTGACAGCGGCAGAGGCAGAGCTGCAGCATCGCGATCATTTTGCAATTTGCGCGGGGTTCTCCAAACGTGATCAGCAGCACCACGAGTGAGAGTGAGAGAGAGAGAGGGAGTGCGAGAGGGGAACAGTAGCTGGAGTGGGAGGGCGTCATGCTGCCAGCTCTTGTTGTTGTTGTTTCTGCGACATGCAAGTGCTTGCGTCGCTGTCGCGTCGCTGCTTCTGTCACTGACCACACTCAACAGCATATTGACAGCAGCTGCAGTTTTGTTGCTGTTATTGCTGCTGTTGTTGCTGCTGCTGTTATTGTTGCTGTTGTTGTTGTTGTTGCTTTTGAGCTTTGCGAATATGAAAAATAGAAATGGCAATCGGCCAAAGCGCACGAGCTGCAAGAAACTACAAAAAACCGAAACAGTTCAAGTTAAATTCTCATGGATAACAAGTTACAGTGCTGCTGTGCAGATTGCATGACTAAGAAATACTCTGTAAATAATAGCAAGCAGGAAATACAGAAAAAACAAAATCCTGAACTGATATAGGAGATGTTGAAGGTTCAGATGAGTACCAAGTACACGAAAATAAATTCGAACACCCCTATAATCTTATGTTATGTCCCAAAAACTCATTTTGTATGTTTTTGACCATTAAAAAAATCTGAGTGGTATAGTTTTGAACGTTTCTTTACATATTTTGATGTATAAAATGGATTTAAAAGTGACATATCATTTATTTTTACAAATGTATGATACATATTATCTAAGCTCTGTTCTTTCCATATCGATTAAATTAAGTTGTTAGCTACAGTCTGAAAACTTTTCTTTGTTCTTAATTACGTAATATCTGATATCAAGGTACAACAATACGAAATCTTGGAAAAATTCATTTTGTTAAGAATTAGTTATTTTTTCCCAAAACCAAAGAGGTTTTGATTTAAATAGGTTGCACACTAGGATATCTAATTTTTTTACTAGCATCCGTCCTTTGTGTCAATTTTACACATTTTTCATTTTTAAATTTTCGTTCATTAGTTGAAAAAATATTATAAAAGTTTGTTTAAAAAAATTTGTCCTTCTTTCACAATTTTTGTATTGTGTCCAATTGACAATGCGTGTTTAATGTTATTGATCTTTTGTTTTGTTATCTCATGCCGAAACTTCCCTCTTTTGCCTTTTGCTACTATTTTTACAGGGTATGCAAATTAGTTAATAAAGTTGCCTTAAATGATAAGAGGGCAGACGTCAAAGACTAATGCTTATCGCTTCTGCAGCTTAAAATTTAAATAATTACCTTCACATTCGCACACAAATACATGTACAATAATCACACACACACACTCATACAGACTCGCACACAAAGACAAAGCACTATTAACGCTGATTAGCGAATGTGGGCCAAGAGATTATGCAGATTAAGTGGCATGCAGACGCTGCTGCGGCCATGTGGCAATGTGGTGATGGTGATGTGTGCGTAGCATAAGAATCGCCTGCAAATTACCCGCAAATCATGCGAAACCGCAGAGGACAACAAAGGTAGCCCGCAGGTTGCACCTGCAGCTGCCACATTGACACGGCGATTTTAATTAAATTTCCATGTGAATGGCTTTTCAATTGGACGGACTGTTGGTGAAGCTACCCAGCTAGCCCAAGCTAAGCACACAGCCGGGCCAACCCAACCTAGCTTGGCTTATCACTGGCAAAATGCAAAACATACGCAGAGAGGGGGAGAGAGAGGGAGCTAGGAAGGTAGCTGGCAGTGTCTACTCGTTGAGGGTCTCGAGGGGAACTTGGCATGGTAGCAGAGCCCAGAGAGTGACATATGTTACCGCTGCGCTCGCTTGCTGCTTTGCCACTCTTATCACAACGTTGCGTTCAAAACACTCGCCAACAACAACAGGGACAGCAACAACAACAACAACAAAAGTGACAGTTACAATGGAAGTGCCTCACCCAATGGCATAATTCCGATTCGGTTTGGGGCTTCATCCTAACAATTAACACTAACCTACCGATCTGATTGGGTTTTACTGGGTTTTCCCCAATCTCTTGCAAAATTAAATCTTTAACAAATGTTGGATCGGTTTCTTTATTTTTACTATCCCAGCTTAAAGTTTAAAGTTTAAAGCTTAAAATTTAAATTTTTAATTCTTAATTTTATATTTTACTTCTTAAATTTTATTTTAATCTTAAACAAATTAAAATTAATTAATTTTACATATTTTTAATTTTTATACATAATTCTTTTTAGTCGACTGCAATTAGTTGACATTAAATAAATAAATGTACATATAGTCGGACGGACATATATGGCCATATCGGCTTGGCTGTTGATGCTGATCACGAATATATATACTTTGTTGCTCACATCTGCGTTTTACCAGTGTAATAATAATCTTCTTTCCTATTGGTAGCGAGTATAACAAGAATGGCACCTTGGTAATCAGAGTTCAAGTATAGGCAGTGTCACACTGTGCAAGCAATAGTCACTCTTCTAGCTGACTGATGGCATGCAAATTCATTAGAATGCTCCACTGTGCGCCGTTGCTCTTTCCACTTCCGACTCAAAACTGAGTGTATCCTCTTACACAATTTTTGGCAGCAGTGGGAGACGGTGGATGGGAAGGGTGTTTGAGGTTTTGGGTGGGCAACAACCTGAGCATTTCTTAGGCAATCCTTAGACATTGCTTTTAATTTGAAATCAACGCGATTTTCTCATTAACATAACAAAAAAAGGGAAGAGAAGCGAAGAAAAGAAAGAAATAAAAGAATGAAAAAGAAGAGGATGTTGAGGGAGCCAAGAGCAAATGAAATTGTTTCGATTTCATTTCTTGTTTACTTCAGAGTGCGATTGCGAGTGCGTGTATGTGTGTGTATGTGTGTGTGTGTGCGTGTGTGTGAGTGTGTGTAATTGCAATATTTTATGGCAAAGTCGCCTAATGGCCGCCCCCAAAAGCCACAGAAAAACAATGAGCAAAGCAAAAATTATCAGCAGTTGCTGCCGCCCTTGGGAGGGTTGCAGGAAGACGACGGGGAGATGAGGTTACGGCGTCTAATGGACCACCCACAGAGAGGGCACAAGGCCTGATTGGCTTGTCGTGCTGTTCTTGGGGTACTTGTATTTTATGGGACGCCATTTGATGCCTGTACCACGCCAGGGGGAGAGACGGAAACTGAGATTGAGCCTCGCGTAAAGTCTAGGTGGGTTCCTACTTGGAGTAGGTGCCTCTGTAGCAAATTAACAACTTAAGCCGACTAACAGCTCAGACATGCTTCCAAGAGAGGCGATTAACTCGCTTTACCGGAAGTGCCTGCAGGTTTGAAGCTTTCAAGGAAGCGAACGATCCAGAAACACGCAAACTTTGACCGTGACTCTTGAGATTGCTCATATTTGGCTTTTCTTTCAGTCCTAAAATTCTTTTAAAGCTTTATCTTATCAATCGAGATTGAACAACAGAAGGCAGGAACTTTCTGCTGACATCTTTTATGGTTTTGAAATCATAAATAAATCAGGAACTTTCTGCTGGCAAAGACATCTTTTATAGTTTCGAAATCATAAATAAAATATCTTAATCTCATAGGGCAAATCGGCCTTGCAAGGGGGCGTGAGGGACGCACTCAAGTGCAGCGAATTTAAATGCAATTTGCGACAGTTTCTCGCTCTCTGGGCTGACTTTCAAGTGACACGCACGCAGTGGCAGCAACAGCAGGACGGCAGCAGCTGGGGGAGGCGTGGCACTGGCAGCAAGTTCCAACTATGCGTTCCACTTTGTCATTCGCCCATTCCGCAGATGCCGCTGTCGACCCGCTGCGAGAAGCAGCGTCGCTATGCAACGCACAAAGGAATTTCTCTATAATATCAGAGAAAAATGCACAACAACAAGAACAACAACGACGACGCAGCGATTTGGCAGTGTGTGTTGCATGCAGCTTATGAATTTCGAAGCAGCTTAAAGAAAAGAACTTAAAGAAGATGCAGATGCTCCGCCTCCAATGCTTGGAGTAAACTTTGGGACAAGTCATTTTGGCAAGCTGAGGGCAAAGTGCTTATCTAATACTTACGACCAACATAGGCAAAGTTGATGAGCAGCCGCACAAAAAAACACTGAAAGAAGCCGCAAAGACAAGGAGGGTAGTGATAAGGAGAGAGGGGGAAGAGAGAGAAAGACAACATGGCGTATACGCAATGCGAGTGTGTGCACGTGCGTCAAACTTTGAGCCGATGGCTTTAAATTGATTTTGAAGTAATGAATGAGGCGAACGCCTGACAGCCATCAATACCCAGTTGTTGACGCCTCTGCTCTGCCTCCCACCTCCCCCTCCCCCCTTCATCCGTGACTAATGACACTTTCCTATACAATATAGAGTCGCCTTTATTGCGCCTTGCTGCTGCCTATAAGAATGATATGTGATATGCGCCCCGGGCATAGGGCGCCGTGCTGCGCGTCTCTAGGAAGTAAATACCAGTTCCACTCTCTCCCATACGCAGCGCAGACCAGCGACAGTTCTCTGCACTCATCTCCTCCACGGAGTTGCAGCGCGCAGTGACAAACTCATTCGTCGTTGACCACATTTCCACTGCAAGATCCAGAGCGCGTTCATGCGAACAGGCATTCGTATCACAGCCTGGTTGCTGTCCTCCGCCATTGGGATAGTAATCGACATCTCCCAGTTGGCTGAGTGTGCCCAGCCCGTTGCCATTGGTGTGAATGACCTCGACGAAACGCGCATCTTGGGCAGACAAGCGATGTTCGATGTGCGATGCCTCAGTTGGATCCAATGCAGTGATTTGTCCCACTTGCTCGCTCAGCAACTGTTGCAGCTCCGCGGCGGCAGCACCGGCCAAGTGAGCACCGTCGGCAAAGGCCACCAACTGTTGCTGTTGCAGTGGCACGCCCAAATCCTTGTGCAACAAAACCAACAGATCCCGCACACTGGCGACAATTTCTTCTTCACTTTGCGTTGCTGTCAGCTCCACGGTGAACACATTGCAGGCTTGGCGCTCTAGTAGTGCCGGCACCAAGGTTTCCTGCTCTGCTCTGGAACTGTTGATCTGCCAGTGCGGTATGAACAGTCTACAGTTAAAGGGTTTGATGAGTTGGAGGAGTTACGTGATTAGTGAGAAGATGACTCACACAACTGGCTCCAGCGCATAGAACGAGGTGCGTAGCAGCGACTCCACTGACGGCTCAACGTGCTGCGGCGTGTCCCGATTGCGACGTGTGTAGAGCTGGTAGCCAGGATCGGCAGCACTAACTGCAAAGATTTTAAAGTACAATATATCCCAAGATATAACTGTTTGGTTACATGCGACTCACCTGCAGCGAGCGAGAGCAGCAGCAAGAGGCCGCTTGACAAGACCTTCGGGTAACGCATTTCAAAGTAAACTAGAAGCAATTGGCTCTGGCATTCCATGGATTACAGCTGGCACTACGACGCTGGCTGATTAGATTGTTGAGCTCATTTATGGACCTTCGATAAGGGCGAGTGCCTTATCGATGTATGAACTCACAAGCATGAGAATGAGATCCATTGCTCACAGTTTGCAGTGGCAAACAATACTTGCCGAAGACGTTGACATTGCTTACCGGTGGCGCGCACTTCAAATACCCTCGTATTGCTAAAACTGGCAAAGGAGGGTATGATAGGCTTGTATGGCTTATTTATTTATTGTTAATAATCAAATTAAGAAGGTGCTTTAAAGGTTCTTAGCCCCTTTAATATGATGAATACTCAAATTAGGCGGGTGCTTTGCTAGCTTTCAAGAACAGGATTTGCAATCCATAGCCCATTGTACAGGGAGCGTTCTTGGGACAACTCTATACCTTCTTCACAAAGCCGACATCCCAACGAATAGACGCCTAACAGTATCCACATTTGCCGACGATACAGCTACTCAGCTGCTCAAGGTTCCCAATCCAAGCTACAGCAGAACTATGATGAAATGAATCTTAAAGACATTGAGAAGTATATCTCTGACTGGCGCATAAAAGTCAACGAACAAAAAATTTAAGCACGTAACATTTACGCTAAACATTGAAGATTGCTTATCACTTGCGTAGAACAATATATCACTCCCGAGAGCAAAAGAGGTAGGGAACCTAGGAGTACACCTTGACAGAAGACCCTTCATGGTGCAGGCACATTGAAGCCAAAAAGTCGCATCTAAAAGTAAAAGGCTTTGTAGGC
>JAEIFJ010000650.1:0-30725 GCA_018903435.1 Leucophenga varia
TACGTATTGCTCAATCCAACTGTAATTCATTAATCTATTTGAAATGCTAAATATATATTATGCAATGTTGGCTTTCAATATTCATCTGATTTTTTTTTTATTTATTTTAGACGCACAATACAAACTTTTTATTGAGATCCTGCCAGAATTCTGAGCTTTCTTCTTGCTTGGCTTGTTTGAAAAATTTGCGAGAATATAAATGAGGCATACATTTTGCTTTTGGGTGTTGACTTTCGTTCGCACAAAATTTTATCGAAATAAGTTTGTTTTTTTTTAAATGTCTTTGAATTTCACCGAAAAAAAAGAAAATAATTATAATAATAAATGATGACAAGAAAAACAGCCAACTACTCGAAGTATTTTTTGGGAATTTTTTAAATCAAAAAATCGATTCGAGCAAAACTTGTGTATAGCCGAAAGATGTTGGGATGGGGAAGAAAAATGTTTTGGAACCTTATCAGGCCAAACGAATAAAACGTATCGCGAAAGACGGATGGACGGACAGACGGGCATGGGGCATAAATAAATACGACTCGTTGACCTGATCACGAATTTATATACTCATATGGTCTGCGAAACTTTCTTAAATGAATTACAATCTTTCCGACAAACCGATAATATTCGTTATAAATAAATTGATTTGATTAGGGGTGGAAACTTCTGTACAAATATCGATTATTAAAAAAAAAAGTACGCTTTTCTACGTGTTGTCTTACTCGGCCAAGCATTAATTGTTTCGATTTCCAGTGCAAAGGGTGGGTCAGCATCAATTACACGTTTTCCCTTTAACATAATCGTCGTTTTTCAACTTATATTTTTTAAAACGCTCAAACCAGCTCGATCGATATTTGGCCGAACACTTAAGAAAACTGAGTTTGAATAATAAAATAACTGTTTATCGCACAATAATTGCACCGACCTGGATGTACTGTTTGTCAATCTGGGGCTCTGCGACACAGTCCAGCATAAACATAGTCCAAGTACTTCAAAACAAAGCCCTCTGATGTACTGCTGATGCACCATGGTATGTGCGCAATAGAACGCTTCACCAAGATCTTCGAATACCGACTTTTAAGTACCAGTTGAACCGACAAACAAGCACTAACATTGATCGTCTCAAAGGCCATGTCAACCAATTGGCGGTGGCACTAACTAAAAATTCATGCCGAAGGCGGTTGAAGCGACTTCACCCAAGCGTCCTATGGCATTGCTATATGCACAATGGGTATTCTTTGAAACTCTTCTTACTTTGAATTACTCTTGACTTTACGTTACTC
The DNA here is from genome assembly GCA_018903435.1 of Leucophenga varia. Taxonomy (NCBI): domain Eukaryota; kingdom Metazoa; phylum Arthropoda; class Insecta; order Diptera; family Drosophilidae; genus Leucophenga; species Leucophenga varia. Next base: position 1,278 of record JAEIFJ010000650.1, read on the forward strand.
TGTCAGTTAATCATTATAAGTCATAACTATGTTTTATGCGGAGGGATTTTAGGTAGTAGTGAGTCTATTGAAGATTCCCACTACGCAAATAATAAAAAACGTTATCTTCGGTGGAACTGGAGCTTTAATACCTGTCACACGAATCTTTGGGGTTCAATGGTCTGATACAACTCCAGTTTAGGCACAATATTAGTATCAAATTGTAAGCTAAAAATACAGATATAGTTATATTTTAAAAAATATCAGACAATGAGAGGTAAGTTTGTAACGGGCTATACGTTATAATGGCCCGATCCGTACCATATCGGTGGTGTGTACATAGGATGGAATTAGATGTGTTGATACCTAATTTGAAGTGAATATATGCATAAATAATACCCATTTTCATACAAAAATTCGAAAATGGGCGTTAAATTTGTATGGTGGCTATACCTCAGAGTGGGCGTGGCAGTCTGAATTTAACATACAAACCACCTAAGCTTAAGTTTCGAGTTTCAGCTCAATGTCTTTAAAACTGAGCGAATGAATCACCTCGCAACAGACAGACGGACGGACAAGGCTAGATCGACTCGTCTTATCAAGCTGATAAAGAATATATATACTTTATGGGGATTATACCCGTTTACAATAAGTGTAACGGGTATAGAAATAAATAAATAAATTTAAAAAAAACAAGCAAGAACGTTAACTTCGGAAGCACCGAAGCTCAAATACCCGCCACCAGAAACTTTATTCATTTTCTTAAAAAAATAGAAGGTGAGTTTGTATGGAACTATATGTTATAGTGGCTCTATCCTTGTCATATCGGAAGCATATTCATAGGATAATAGTAGAAGTGATTTTACACAGATTGGAGTGAATATATCCATAAATAAGAACTATTTTCATACAAAATCTGAAAAATGGGCGCTGGGTTTGTATGGGGGCCACATAAAAAAAAAATGGGCGTGGCAACTTTCTTTTGATAATGGATGCCATTAGCAGTGTTTTAACCCAATTTGTAGTAAATACATTCATAAACAATAATTATTTTCATACAAAAAATGGTAAGATTGTATGGGGCTATATCTAAAAATGGGCGTTGCACCTTTCTTCTGATATTGGATGGATGGATATTGGATTAAAGTGTTTTTACCCGATTTGTAGTCAAAACATTCATAAATTATAACTATTTTCACAAAAAAATCGAAAAAAATGGTTAGTTTGTTGGGGGGCTACATCTAAAAGTGGGCGTGGCACCTTGGTTCTGACATACAAACTGCCTAGGAAGACAAAAAGCTTAAGTTTAAAGTTTCAGGTCAATATCTTTAAAACTTTCCGAGAAAATCGCATTGCAACAGACAGACAGACAGACGGACGGACAGACAAACGGACATGTTTAAATCGATTCGTCTCGTCGAGCTGATCAATGCCTCCTTTAATGCGTTACAAACTTTCCGACAAACTGATAATACCCTTCACACTATGTTTGGCGGGTATAATAACATTTAATTTAGAATAATTATCTTTAAGTTTTTTTAGATTCTTTAAAAACTTCTTAAAATTAATAGATCATTCGGAGTAGATTATCTAAGAAATAGTTCTATAATCCGCCAAAAGCTTCTAAAAATTGCAAATTTAAAATGCAGTGACGAATTAACTTGCATTCAATATTATTAAATCCTTTATTTTTATACATTTTATCTCATTTAAACTTCCGTCAATAATTAACAAATTGTTTCTCGAATCTTGATAATGCATGCAGCACGTTTTAATTACAATTGAAAAAAAAATGAATAAAAGGAAAAAATGAAATATAAAACGCGTCAAAATATGCGAAAATTAGCCAAATCGAACAGGTGGAAGTTATTTTAATGAGCTTAATAAGGCGTCAGGGTCAACATTAACGTACAAAACATCGATCAATGATGCTTTATGTTGTCATCATTGTTGTTTGTTGTTGTTTGTTGTTGTTACTATATCGATGTCAAAGTGCGCATTGAGCTTGTTTTATGCGATATCTTACATTGCTTCCGACAGAATAATGCAAATAAATTACATGATATCGTGATTGAAGCAAAAGAATATAAAACTCCATTAAAATTAAGACACGTACATTATTTGATTAATGACAAATAATGGAATTTAATCTTAGAAAAAATTTTATGCATATTTACAGCTGATTTTTATATATTTATAACTAACAACTCAACCTAAATTTTTTTTTTTTTTTTTTGTGTGCAACTGCCAACTGACATTGCATATTGCTCTAAATTTGTTTAAAAAATATATATTGCGTCTGTTTCGGAACAAACTTTTGTAGTACATAAAATGTAAATGTTACTCAAAAGTACTTCAAATGACTTCAGGCCAAGCCCAAAGCGAAAAAAAAAAACGAAAAACAAAGCTGACAAAGTCAAAGAGCTCTCAGAATATGAATCGCTTGAAATGACAAGCATGCAAATGTAAGCTTATTCTTAACAGGATACTATGCCCAACAACAATAATAATGAAAATTCTGTTTTGAGACAAAGCGCACAAAATGAGCACAAGTTCGTTCTTGACTTATTTTCGATACTTTTTTATTTTGAATATTGAATTTGAATTTATGTCGCAGCAGTTTATACCACCAAATTTATTGTCGTCGTCGCTGTCGCAGATACATTTGCTGCATGCAACTTTTTGTGGCAACGCCCCGCTGTGTGTGAGTCTGCAATTAAGCTTCGAATTTGATATATTTTGAAAACATTTTACTTAAATATTCATTAATATAAACGCCATTCGAAAAGGTATACGCACAGTGAAATGCATGAAAACGCTTAAAAAATTATTTAGCCCACGTCGATGCATCTGTGTGGCTGCTGCTGCATGCTAATCAATTCAAAGTTGTCGCTTAGCAATTGATCGTTTGTATTTTTTATAAAATTTGAAGGCGTTAAAGTTGTATTTGAACAGCTTTAAAATGCATTTCAATGAAGTTATCAATAGCTGCGATGAGTTTAAGTTATTATTCAAAAAATATAGCATATGTAGGTGTTTTTTTAATCGAGTGATAACTTCTCGAGTGGCAACTAATTACCAACATAAATTTCAATTTGATAATGATTTAAAACTATTTAAAGAATATCAAATAGTTTGGAAGATCATTTGTTGTATTGGTGAAAGCTTTAACATTTTTTTAATCAGTCGTGTCACAGCATACTTATATAACTGAATCATGAGTTTGGTTTATATGGAACTATTTTAAGTTATTTTTTATTTTTCTTAAAAATTTACTCTTTTAAAATAATAAAAACAAAATAAGCAATTTGTTTGTTGTAGTATGACTTTGATAACATTTTTTTATGAAAAACGCATTGATCAGAGGTGTCACACACAAAATCCCTTTTAAACTTTTAAATAAAATAATAAATAAAAATAAATTAAAAATAAATAAAATATACAGCGTATTTTTTTGATATTGATATATTTTATAAATTTAGTTTAAACTAATTGTGAATTATAAAAAGTATTTCATTGAATTTTAAATGAGATTTGTGAAAACAACTAACAGAGCTAACTCTGTTAGTTGTTTATCTCTGTTAGCTGTTAACAGAGATATCTCTGTTAGTTGTTTATCTCTGTTAGCTGTTAACAGAGATATCTCTGTTAGTTGTTTTCACAAATCGCTTCTAAAATTCAATGAAATACTTTTTATAATTCACAATTAGTTTAAACTAAATTTATATAAATAATATCAAAAAATATGCTGTATATTTTATTTATTTTTAATTTATTTTTATTTATTATTTTATTTAAAAGTTTAAAAAGAGATTTTGTGTGACACCTCTGATCAAATCGTATTTCAAAAAAAAAATTTATCAAAGTCATACTACAACAAACAAATTGCTTATTTTATTTTTATTATTTTTAAAAAGTAATTTTTAAAAGAATAAAAAAAAATTTAACTTAAAATAGTTTCATATGAACCAAACTCATGACTCAGTTATATATGGGGTTGTACTACACCATTGTCTATTTTCATTTTGCTTATATGTTTTGGTGAGTTTTATTCAGTTGAATGTAAACAGTGTTGAAAAGAGTATTGGGGAAATATGTTTTTTCAAAACTATGTTAACGTTATGTAAGCAAACAGATTTGAAATACTATACCTGCTATAATTATATCATGAACCAAAATCAGAGCTGAATATGAAAATTATTCACACATAATTTGGCATCCAAAGGTAAGTATTAAAAAGTGAATATTTTCTAGAAGTATGAAAATCAAAGTATCACGCCCAATTTTTTAATATATTTGGAAGAAGATTTTATTTAATTGGATAAACAATAATGACTGATTTGTACACATTAAGGTTCGATAGTTCAGGAAACAAAATTTCACATTCGGAACCATTTTGGAACTGTTTAAAGATAAAGTTCTTACTTTTATTTAGGAGGCATCATATATATATATTCTTGAAAACCTCGACGAATCGAATCGATTTACCCATGTCCGTCTGTCTGTTAATTTTGTAAATCAGTGTAATTTTAAAATGTTCACTTACTGTATTCGTCATTTTAGCTTTCTTTATGGTTCAAAAAATGTTTAACTTGTACAATCAATTACATCAATGAAAGTTATGCGCAGCTTGGCCTTCTAGGCTGTAGTAGCAGCAGAAGTCTTTTCCTTTTAGTAAAATTGCGCAAGTTCTTGTCACATCAAAATCACAAATTTCTGTAGGCAGCTAAATCCAGTTGGCAGTTGCTCAATCGTATTGAAAAAAAAACAGAACACAACAGAAATAGTATAGCACTCTGCGCACTATTAAAGTTGACATCAACATGGTCATGGTCACTTCGGACGTGCTGAATAAGTCATTTACCAACAGTGTCCGCTCTGTTTGTCTGTCTGTCTGTCTGCCATGTGTGGAACGTTGCGGCAGCTTATTTATGATAATTTATGCATTTGCACACCCAACTGGTAGACTTGCAAAAGGAACTCAAGCCAAAGTGACAGGCTGACTGAATGCTTCTAGGGCTAATGTATGCTATATTGCCTTGTGCAACTGGCAAATGCCTTTAAATAGTCAAAAAAAAAAAAAACTTACTTAAGTGGCAATTTCAACACTATTTAAGCAAAAAAATATTAAATGTAATGTCATTTTGTTCCACTGTGCACAGCTAGAACAAACATGATATCTATACAAGATCATGATGCTATTGCTGCTGTTGCTGATATTGTGCTGATGGCTTTTACAAAGCGCAGCAAAAGCAGCTAAAAGCAAACAAGAAGCAAATATTTAACTTAACAACTCAGCAGCTACAGTGCAGCAACATAAACTGAAAAGAACAGCATAAAAGCAGAACAAAAACAAAACAAACATACAAATTTATTTATTTTAACAGTAACAAAGCGTTTATCACATTAAAAACTGCAAATGAATTAAATTTCTTTTTTTTTAATTTAATTTTAATTCAATTTAACCGAATTCACCAAAAGCAAGTTATGGGACGGTATTAAAATTACTTTTGAGACTCCTATTTGTATCTTGTACTTTGTGCATTTTTTTCCAAGATCCAATAATTCTGGCTATGACGTTGAGAATAGCTGGTGTAATTAAATATATCCACTATACTTTTCATCATAACTGGAGTTGGGATTTAGCTTGGAGGGTTTGTTGTCTTTAGCCAGTGAATACCACACATGATTAAAAAAAAAAACCAAAGTCGAGCTAACGGGGATCATCAACCAAAAATTATGTTTGACGTAGCAAGTTAAAATTTTATGATTTTTAAAGTTCAAGATGACGGATCGAAATGACAGAAAAAATCGATTGGATTCGGCTAAGAAAATGTTCTTTTTTTTGGGAATCCTGGAGGTTTTTTATGTCCGTCTGTTTTAAAAAATTTTATTTATTCTGATTTTTTATGTTTTTGTTTCGGCACTCCAGAATTTTTATCCTATTTAGCTAGATCGGTCTGTCCCCTCGATTCAGTCGCTCAGTTTTATAGATTTCGAACTAAAATTAAAACCTTAAGCTTCTCTCGGTAATATTATTTCCCATACCGCAAAAAATGTTGTAAGCAAATGAATATCACATTGTAGTTTAGCGACCCCATAGTCAAACGATAAATAAGTCAGATTTCTAAGTCAGCCTCAAAAATTTCTTATCTTATAACGATCCCGATTGATTTTTTTATTCTTCCACCATTTTGAATCCAGTGAAAAATTTGACTTCTGTAAGCTGCCATTCTATAAGAAATTAAAACATTTTTTGGAGCCCATTTATAATTAGATGCTTTTAGCCGTAATTTACATTTTTATTTAAAAAACTGACCACAAACAAGAAGTATTATTTTTAAAAGGATTGGAGTCTTGATTCTATCAATATTTGTCCGGATTAATGTTCTCACAATTTCATTTCAGTTTGCTTTCGATTGAGGAAACTAGCCTGTTACTGATATCCTGCGAAAAAATTTTTCTTTGATGACTTGGTCACTCATGACTGATTGCTGACATGTCGTCGGTTGTGTTATAAAATTGTTAAAATACATAAACCTTTTATATACAAAATAACGCGACCTTTTGACACAAAAGCGGTAGAAGACACAACTATGACAAACATACAAGAAATCTTTCAAAAACATGTCATGGATGAAGTCTTGCAAGACTTGTCATCCATTTGCGACATTTGTATGAAAATGACGTCAACGACTTGTATGAGGCTGAGGAAAGAGCATTGATCTTGCGTTGATGACTTTCAAGCGGGGTTTTGAAAGGATTTCAATTCAAAATTAGAATCACAAACGAAAATGTATGTCATTTGTTGGCTTTCTATACAAAAAATAAGCAAACTCGCTCCATTTAACGAAGTAACCTCACTTATATTTTTACATGAAGTGTGCAAAATGCATGCATTGCATACATGAGTTCCAAAAGCAGCATAAACCGCAAACATGTACTCATCAAAGTACAAGAAATAGAATAAAATAAGTAAAAATCCGCTACAAAAATGGGCAAAAAAGCGCGCACAGGCAACCTTAAAGAACAAACTACATGAAAGGCGAAGGTGGGCAACAAAAAAATTAAAACAAAAACAAAAACAAAGATAAACGAACTCAAACATATTCGTCGAACATCAAACAAAGAAAGCGAACATGTTGGCTAACAAAATGCAGCTTGAAGATCATCATTTATTTTTGTTCGTTGTTGTTGTTGTTTTTATTACTAACAAACGGAAGCGGTTTGATACAGCATCCAATCCAAATGACTAACTGGACTTACGAATTTCGTATGATCTTCGTATGATCATACAGTTCGTCGTTTATTTGGTATATTTACTTCGTGCATTACGCTGCAACATTTATTTGAGTTATTTCAGTTGTCTCGGTACATGCAAACCGTTAAGACGCAGATCAACGGATCTCGAACGTCGATATTTTCCGTAGTGTTGCGTAGTGCGTTCGTTTGTTCGTGATTTTGTTTCTTGTGCTTCATGCTTAATGCAAGCAAAAAGTTCTTCATCAAAAATTAAGGAAATACATTTTTTTGGAGTGCTTTGTAAATACAACACAAATTGTCATTTACACAAACCGTAGCCGAATAAACAAAAAATAAATAAAAGTGATAAATACCATAATCATTCATATCTTCCAATACGGAAATTACACAAAAAAAAAAATCTTTTGCAAAATTCGTATCTGTTTATTGTCACACCAAAAAAATAAAAATAATCGAAAATATAAAAGAAAAAAAAGAAAATTTATTGTTTGTGATTATATTCTGACATAATTGTGCTTTGATTTATTTATATTTTTTAATTCGCTTTAACGCCAAAGTGCACAAAAATTTAATAAAAATTACATTTACGAGCGATTTTGCATAATTAAATAATTTATTAAATTTTATATATATATAATTTGTGAATTTTTTGAACTCTTCGAGTATATTAAATGTAAGTATTCTTTTTTTGTTTTAGTTTATTTTAAGTGGTGTCTTGTTGTCTTTGTTATTTTTGGAAATTACAACGAAAATTCGGTTTTTTGAAAAATCTTTTAAGCCTTATAAATTCAAAGCTATCACTAGTAGCTATGTTTTCTTGTCGTGTTTTTTTTTTTTATGTTTGTATTGCATTAAAAATAAGTTCCTAAGAATTTGAACATAATCAGCTGTTGTTTTTGTGGTATTTAAAATATGTTGTACAGAATTTTAATATGAATTTGTGTAATATTATATAGTGAATTCATTAGAAACAAGAATAATGCAAAATGTAAACTTTGATAGTACCGAAGTTTTGATACGCAGCACACGATATATGATATCAAATCTATACAGTACTCATGGACTACCATAACAAAAGTTTTTACCATCTTTCAAGCAATTAACTTAATAAATTACCTTTTTGTGTATAAAATCTCGGAAATAAGCTTTGGGTTTGCATGGGTGTTATTTGTATGGGTGTAATATAGTGACCCGATCTATGCCAAATCTTTTGAGTAGACTAATGTGGACATAAGAAGTGTTTTTTTTTACAATTTAGAATATATTCATTTTCAAATAGTAACTATAATCATAAAAAAACCTCGAAAATGGGTGCTAGGTTTGTGTACGGGTTGGAACTAAAAATGGGCGTAGCATCTTGGTTTTCCTAATGGAAGTCATGAAAATTATTTTTTACCCAATTTGTATTAAATACATTCATAAATAATACCTATATTCATAAAATATCGAAAAAAGATAGTACTATTATATGAGGGCTTCTCCTAAAAATAGGCGTGGCCTCTTGGTTCTGACATACAAACTACTTAGGACCAAAAAAAAGCAAAGAATAATAAGTATTTTCATACAAAAACTAGAAAATGGGTGGTAGATTTGTATGGTACCTCCATCTTAGTGTAGGCGTGTCATTTTAATTTTCACATACAAACTGCCTAGGACGGAGAAAAACTTAAGTTTTAAGTTTCATTCCCATATCTTGAAATCAAAACGAATGAATAACCTCGCAACAAAAATACAGACAGACAGACACACACACATAGCTGGAGCGACTAATCTTGTCGTGCTGATCTATAATATATATACTTTATAGGGTCTAATTTCTAATACTTTACAAACTTTCTTACAAAATGATAATATCCTGCTCACTATGGGTGAAGAAAATCAAAAAAAATATTTTTGATACAAAAATTTCAAAAATTTGGGTCTGGTTTATATGAGCGCATAATGTGCAAATGGTTCTGGGAAATAAATTTGATAAACTCTATCTGCTGAGATTTCAAGATAGTTCAAGTTTTGAGCTACATCTTTTCCATCATCTTGACAACATAACGGATAAACTGATAGATAGATGGAAATTGCTAGATTGACACAGCTTTCTGCTATGAATAATTCTGTCTTTATACATATATCATTTTATGCTACGAGAGCAGTTTAATTTGGTGTAGATTTACCACTTAAAATCGTGGTTTCGAACTGAGTATTTTAACTAAATCTGCTAACCAAGCATTTTATTCTCAACGAAAAAAAAAAACATCTGCCTTAGCATCTTACTGATTTCTATTAAATGCGCTATTGAAACTCAACTTATAGATAAACTATTTCACTTTCCATTTTCACAACAAGTTTTTATTTAAATTAATATGTAAATTAAACAATAATATAGTCTCATTTTATTAATACGATTATTAATTATAAATATATTGAACGCTTAAGCATTTAAGATCCTTTCTCTGATGTAACTCAAGGAAATTTCACTCAAGCGAAATAATCACAACAGACTTGGCCTTGTAATTTAATCCCATAGCAGCCAATTAGTAAATCCATAAAAAAAAAGTAAACAAGAATTGTCTTTTATAAAATAAAATATTTATATGCTAAATGAAGAACCAGTTTCTTATTAAATAAAACGATTAAAAAATGATATTCTGTAAGAAACTAGGTTTATGTTCTTTGAAAAAACTATCTTTATGCTACAATTTGCATTTAAAGAGAAAGAGTGGGCGCAGCAGCTAGTTCAAGTGACTACAAATTGCATAAAAAAAAAAAATTATTGTTTAAAAAAAAAATTAAAAAGTTATTAAAGAGCAAGCAACAATTTTTGTATGCAAATCAGCTGAAATGAGTAAATTAATTAATTTACAACGACTTTTTTAAACGACTTCATTTAAAGTAAACTACAGCATTAAATTTTTAAAAGATACGCAGCTAAATTTAATTTAAACAAAAAAAAAATCACATTGCGCTGCCTTTAAAAATGTAAATTAAATACCGATTTTATCTTAAAAAAAGAAAAGAACTTTAAGATTTATATAAACGCATTTGATTTTTTTTTTTTTTTGGTATTTTTGTGTAACACAGCAGTTAGCGTATGCAAAGATACAATTTAAATTTGGAAAACATTTAAGCTCATAAAATTTTTTTTTTTTGTTGCTCTTCAATAAAAAATCAATTTTGTAATACACAAATTCTTGAAAATATTTGTTCATTTAAATGTAAACAAAATTTTAATATGTTTTATTTCTATTAGAACAATTTTTTTTAGTCTAATTAGCAGCGCTGCATTAAGAGTTTGCATATCTTCTATAACATTTTTTTATTATTAGCTGTTAACTGCTTTAGATCAACTAAGAAAAAGAAATAAATGATATTCAAATATTCATTGAAATTTAAGCTAAATGTGCACACACAATGGGGCGCCATACGCTAAAGTAGCAGTTCAATAAACTTTTCAAACAGATACAAATGTATCTGTTGCTGCTTAAGTAAAACATATATTGTATATATTTGTTATATCTTATCGCAGCTAACAAATGCAAATTTTCAGGATGTATTTTACGAAATTAAATTAAATATTTGATTAATTGCAGCATGGTAAACTGAAAAATTGTTGTCATAAATATTTATGCTTATTTTTCTCACGTTCAATATTAAAAAAAAAAAACATTTCTTTAAATATATTTTTTTTTCATAAGTGATCTCAAAACTTTATTATGCACAACAGCTGCTTATCATATTGCCAATTGGCATTATTTTATTTTTACTTAAAGCGGCATGCGTATGTATCTATGTATCTCAATAGTTGCGTATCTTTGTATCTACACATTTGTTGGCATTTCTTTGTTTATAGTTTACTTTCAAAACAATTTAGGCAAGTTGAAAATATTTTGAAAAAAAAAAAAATACAAACTGTAACAGCATTAAACTAACATTTCAAAGTTGACTTTTAGACAGTTTGACAGTATTTTTTTTTTTTTGCATAAAAGATTGAATAGATTTTTTTTTGTGCAAAATATGCTTCAAAGGCAAAATTATAAAAAAAAGAGGAAAAACGTTAACTTCGGTGGAACCGAAGTATAAATACCCGCCACACGAATCTTTGAATAGTTTATGTGTGATCATCAGTGGCTTATACAGGGTCCGCCATCAAAAATTTTTTTTTGAACTAGTGGTTATTTCGAGTGTGGCAGCACTGATGTCACATCTGATTGTACAGAAATTCTGATGTCGTTTGGCCGTCTCGGAGCTGTGATTTGACACCGTTGGATTATTATTTGTGGGGCGCCGTCAAAGACAAGTGTTATGTGGACAAGCCAGCGACAATTCAAGCTTTGAAGGACAACATTCGCGTCGCCATTGCCGAAATACGGCCGCAAACAATCGGAAATGTCCTCAAAAATTGGGTCGACCGAATGGCGTACTGCAAGGCCAGCCGAGGCAGCCATTTGAACGAACTTATATTCCATAAGTAACCGGAAGGATTGTACTTTAATATGAAAAAATAAATTTGATGATCGGATGAACCGTTTTGTTTTTATTGCAAAAAAAAAAAGTTACGTGGCGGACCCTGTATACATTTAAAAATATATAGACGAAAATAATTAATTTTTCATAAAAAAGTTCAAAAATAATCGGTGAGTTTGTATGGGGGCTATATATAAAAATGGGCGTGGCCTCTTGGTTTTGGAATTGGATGATATAAGTAGTGTTTTTTACCCAATTTGGAGTAAATAAATTCATAAATAATACCAATTTTTATTCAAAAATTGGAAAATGGGCGGTAAATTTGTATAGGGGCTATACCTAAGAATGGGCGTGGCACCTTGGTTTCGACTTTGGATGACAATAGAAGAGTTTTTACCCAATTTGGAGTGAATACATGCATAAATAATACATATTTTCATACAAAAATTCAGAAATTTTCGGTAAGTTTGTATGGGGGCTACACCTAAAAATGGGCGTGGCAACTTGATTTTAACATACAAAGTAGTCGTTGCCGAGAAAAGCTTAAGTACCAAATTTCGGCGTAATATCTATATATCTTCATCGAAAAAAGTGCGTAGAAGTAAACAGACAGACAGACGGACGGACAGACAGACGGACATGGCTAAATCGATTCGTCTCATCGAGCTGGTCAAGAATATATATACTTTATAGGGTCTACGACGTCTCCTTCAATGCGTTACAAACTTTCCGACAAACTGAATATACCCTTCACACTATGTGTGGCGGGTATAAAAAAAATTAAATGAGTAATAAATAAATTGAATTAACAGTAATCTTAAAACACTTAATTAAGCAATAAAATTGAATGATGTTTCATGTTATTTTTATTATTTTTTTTAAAGGTTATATATGCGCTTTTTTAAGTTAAAAAAAACATATCTTACTTCATTGTATTGGATTTTCAGAATACAGAAAGTCAAGATATTGGGTAAATTCACATGGTGGACATTTTACTTGGACTATGTAGGCATAATCCATACTAAATTAAGAGTTCAAAGATAACATAATACATAAGTATTCATGAAATAACAAGGAAGAACGCTGAAACCGCGTATGCTCGACTGCAATACACCCTGGACCCAATCTTTACGTATCTTAAGTCAAGTTCTATCTTACTACCATACCTCATTGTATTGGATTTTCAAAAATGGGGCTAGAGAAAAATCGTTTGCAAGTGCATACTAGATGGCTTAGGAGAGTCTAAGTTTCAAATAAGGAAGCTCTATCTCTAATAGACTGCGAGATAATTGTTTTAATACGGAAGACAGCATGACAGACGGGCGGACAGACGGGCTTAGCTAGTTCGACTCCCCTTCCATTGCTGATCAAGACTATATATGTTTACTTTAAAGGGTCTACTTACCTTCTTTCTGTCTGTTACATACATTCATTCAGATCATCAATTGTTTTATAAACCTTTTTTATTATTGCAAGTCGCTCTCAATTGGGTTGTTCAAATAATCTGGCACTTGAGTAAAAAGGCAAAGATTTTGTATGTAAACTGTTATTATGTCTAAGAACATCAAACTGTACCTATGATGATCCAAATAATAAATCCCATTTTGGCTTCCATACAGACCTAATTTTTATTATTTTTTTCTAAATAAAATCTAAAAATCTTAAATTTTGGGTTTTTTGATTAAAAAAAATCTTCAAATGCATTACTGTTTTTTTTGTAATGTCAAGGAAAATTGCTAAATTGTTAATTTTTTTAATATATGCTGGAAGTGGTATCTTAGCATAAATTATGAAATTTTGTCACTTCGGCTGGCTACGTATGCACCCGTACTTTAGAAAAATCCACAGTTTTTGCAGTTTCTACCTCTCTGGTGTATTTTAGTTGATCCATTTTAGGTATAAAAACTCATTCCAATTGCACTAACCCTCGAGACTGAGCAATATGCATGCTAACTTGCGCACATTCATTTTATATTCGTAATCTTATGGAATTTTTTCGACCGACAGCTCATACTGGGTGATTAGTGATGATACAGCCTGAACAGAATTTAGTATAATTCAGAGTCCCCATAGTATTTATGAATCATTTCATTTGCTTCGTTGATGGGTTGGAGCATATGTTATTTAAATTTCGATAAAATTTACGATATAAAGCAGTTGCTCCACACTTTAATAGTAGTCGTTTACTACAGTAGCAGTGTTGACTGCACGGAATGCTATTAGGATTTCTATATGGTTTGGATAAGTTAATATATATGTTAATAATAAAGATAAAAGATTATTTCCAAACTAAATTAAAAAGCATTTGCTCTTTATTTTATTAAAATGACCTTAAACGCATTTGCATATCTACTTCAAAGAGTAGCCCACACACGTTGATAAACTGCAATCGAAAAAAAAACTTTAAAAAAATCAACAAATTTATTAGAAATATAAATTTAACATAAATCATGCTAAGCTACTCCCTAACTCCAATGTTGCACATAATAAAATTGATATCAGACGACTTGAAAAAAAAAAAAAAATTGAAAAATTAAAAAAATCATATATCAAATTAATATGCGCGCCCCTGTGGTGACTCCTTAGGTTTTGCTTGTTTTTTTCTTTTTCCAAAAAGATTTTATATTTATTTATAAGTTTATTTTTGTTGTCGTTTGATTTATAAATGTATTTTGATCTTTCCGCTTTGATTTACTTTCGTTTTCATTTGATGCAGTATTTTATTTTATTGTATAACAAAATTGCCGGCAAGGTCAAGGCAGGTTTGTCAACTTTTTTGCGCATAAAATCCTGACTGAATTTTTTTAGATTATTTTTTTTTTTTTTTAGATTTCACTAAAAATTTAGCATTAGAGAATTTTCTGCGAATTGAGTTTTGTGTCTGCATATTTGATTAAACTCTTGAAATCTTTGGAATATCTAATTTCTTGGAAATAATCAATGTGTAGTCTAGCGTTCATTGTTTCATTGTTTTGATATTTTTGTGTTGAAATTATGAAATTTATTGCTAAATATTTTTTTAAATAAGAATTTTTAGTAGTCAAACGCGTGCTAAGCATAAAAAATAGTTTGAAAAATTAAGAGAATTGCATTTAAAACTAATTTTTTTTTTTGTATAAATTTAAGCCATTTGCGGTCAATGGCCTAGGATTGTCTTTAGTTCTTTTGAAATAAGATATTTTTTTTTTTTTTCGTAGTTATATTTCGAAATTGTCCGAACACACCTGAGGCGTGACTTAAAGTTTCTGTTGTGCCATTTGATATGCTTGTTCAAAACAGTCAAAGCTAACAGTGTGCAGCATCGGAGAGAGCTACTGGCATAATTAGCAAAAATAAAATAAAATTGTCAATTCTAAAAAAAAAAAATAAAAAAAATCATTTAATTTATTTGACAACCGAATCAAGCATTTCGAAAATTTATAATTATATTCAGTAGCCTTATATGATATCATGCAGCTACAGATGTATCTACAAATTGTGACATATGTTACACAATTTTAAGTAGCTACTTTATGTATGATTACAAAAGAAAAGTCATTGGGCGCCCTCATCACTAATTGTGCGCTTACAATTGGAGTGTGTGAGAATTTATTACCCAGTTGAGAACGAGTGTGCACTCATTAATATCAATATTAATGTTATATAAAATGCTTAAATGTATCTTTTATGTTCCAAATGTTTGAAAAAAAAAGAAGTGACGCATTTATAAAAATTATAAAAAATGAACAGTTTTGATGATTTTGCTGATTAATAGCGTGCCGAGTGTGCAATAATATATCTAGATACCATGCAGCTGCTTGTATATCACTGAAAAAGGCAAACTTCCGCATTTTGTTAAATAAATCTCAAAGATTTTAAGCAAAATAACTGTTATTTTTTATTTTACTTATTTAATAAAGATTTATTTGTATAAATTTTTTTTTTGATTCGGTTGCTAATTTAAACTGTTTCAGTTGTAAAACAAATTGAAATTTAAATCCTTTGTCTGTTGAAATTGGCGTTTAGCTGAGCGTGAAATGTTTTTTTGTTTTATTTCTACTTTTTTTTAAGGCGATTTGTAACGAGTTTTTTGTTTCGTATTAATTAAACACGAGGGCGGTATAAGTAATTTTTGAACTACACATATTTGTGATGTTAATTTGAAATGAGTACTGCACATTTGAGATACTTTTTGCATTTTCTTTGAAATCGTTGAATTTTAAAGCATGAGAAGGTTTTAAGAGCATTTCTACACCACTTTTGGGATTTGTGATTAAAAGCATAAATGGTATTCATTTGATTACCTAAGACAACATCCAAAATTCGGTTTAAGTTGCTTAAATATTGGTACACATTTTATGGCGGACAAAATTTTTGTAGAATCATTATTTGTTGTCGTGTATATTATCGTTTTTTTTATAGTATAATAAGCGGGTACCCGCCGAGTGCTACTAAATTGCATGGGCGTTTCTTCTGCTTATTCGGCCCGTTTCGTATCTGCTGTTTTCTGTACAATTGCAGTTCTTTTCGCTGTCATTTTGCTGTCATTTGTTTCATATTTTTGACTGCCAACCAAAATATATTGGGGCTAACATAAAAACATACTAAAATATACCAGATTTTTTTGATTGCAGCGTACCCAATATATGGTAGGATACGCTGAAATATCCTATTTTTTTTTTTTTTTTTGTTGGGGCTAGTATAATAAAAACATGAAAAATGCAAAACATTTTTGGATGAGTAAATTAAAAAATCGACTTTTTGAAGGAATCAAATGTGTCTAATGCATTGTTTAACTTACTTGCACTGTTGCCTATTAATTAAAACCGGTTTGGAACTCAACGGTTGGATAGTTTCAACGTCCATAGCGGACATAGAAACATTTTATTATTTTTTATATTTTAAGACTATGCCTAAAAAAATATGAAAAATATACTAAACAAAAAAAAATGTTGCTTCATATAAAGATCATTTGTACCATGTTTGAATTCATTAGCCCTTTAAATAACTTTTTTTCTTATAAGAACAGGGTTAATACATATGTTGTATGTTTGTTGGGGGTGAACGTATCTTTAAAACTGAGGGAATAAATCGTGCAGCAACAAACAGACAGACGGATATAGCTGGATCGATTCGTCTCGTTGAGGAGATCAAGGATTTAATATCACTTTATAGGGTCTATGACGTCCCCTTTAATGTGTTACAAACTTTCCGACAAACTGTTGTTATTTGTTCCACATTTTGGTTGACAGGTATAAAAGAGGATGAGAATTTTAGTGGCTCGACGTAAATCAAGTCAAGATATGTTATTCGGCTTAAGCTGAAGATCATTTATACAAAAAGTTTGTCTTCATAAGTTCAGAAAAAAGTTGTCTATTATATTAGGTTAGATTTTTATGGGGGCTACAAAAAAAAAAAAAATAATTGTTCGACCGAAGAAGAAATGAAATATTTTATTAGGGATCATCATATATGTAATCCATTGTCACTTTGACTCTTAACCAAAAAAAGTGGTTAGTAATAATCAAAAATATTTGGGACTACCCTCTTTAATAAAGTTTTTAGATATCATTGCAAGTATTGCAAATTTTGATGGTTCTTTATTTTATAGACTCCGCTAGCTGAATCTAGATCGGCTCTCCTTTCGATGCTGATCAAAAATATTTACTTAATCTATATATATAAAAGAAAGTCGTGTTAGTTACACCACTTATAACTCAAGAACGGCAGAACAGATTTGGCTGAAAATTGGTAGGGAGGTAGCTTAGAGCCAGGAGACGGACATAGGATACTTTTTATCCCGGGATTTTGGAAAATTTTGTCCCGGGGCCTAATGGCGGAAAAGCCATATCTTTGAAGTGAATAGACGTAGAGCCTTGAAACAGGGCTCATTTGAAAGATGGTTAAAAAACATTTTTGGCGTTCAAGGTGTTCAAGAGATTTCCGGAATTTGGACCTGGGACCCAATATAAATTTTTTGACCAATTTTTTTTTTTTTATTACAGGTGGCCGGGGCCTAATGGGAGCTTTGAAAAAGTAAAATCTTTGGATTGAATAGACGTAGAGACTTAAAACTTGCCGCATTTGAATGATGGTTAGTCGTGTTTAGGGAATTCCAAAATTTGAACCCAAATTTTTGAACAATTTATATTTAGCCAACAAATAGAAACAAAAAAAAAACGCGAGCAAAGCCGCGGGTAGATTCTAGTATGCTATAAAATAAAACTTTTCAAACCAATCTCGCATTTTCAATTACATTACACGCACTGCTTAAGTTTTTTATGGTGTTGAAGTACACTTAAGCTTAAGTTTACAAGCAGACACAGAGGAATTTACAATTGAGTGGCAATGTTACATGTCAACAGCTTAAGACACTTTTTATAAAAAATAGATTGACAAGCTTGATCCGTTTTCGTTGTTTATACGAAGTATACAACTAGGAATTTCAATGAGCAAAAGTAGCGTATTTATTAAAAAAACTATAATTTTTCTTTCTTTTTTTACAGAGCGAGGAACTCACAAAATTAATAAAAGAAACTAAATTTAAAATAAAACAAAAAACAAAAATGCAACTAAATTACATAAAAGTATTATTGCTGCTGCTTGTCACAATAATAAGCACAGCTTTGGCCAGCGAATTAGAAACTTTAGAAGCAGCAGCACACAAAACGCCACCACATCGACTGAGGCCACATTACAGACAGCAACATCAACATCATCATCAGCAACATCAGCAACATCAGCAACATCAGCAACATCAACACAAACCACGACAGCCACGTAAGCTGCAAACGCTCAAATCCGATGTCGAATTATTGCCAGGCGCTACGTTGCCTAAATTGGGTTTGATAATGCAGCGACGTAATGCTAGCAACGCTGAATCGACGCGCTTACGACGCATAACACCTGGGCGACATCTGCACAATCGTGTATTGACACGAAATTTACGTCCAAATGAATGGGATTATAATACATATAATATATATACAAATACATATGGACCACCACCACCGCCATTAGGCCATTCCGGTAAAGGTGATGATAATATGCAAGATGTTGAATTCATTGGCGCTGGTACAGCAGCTACAACTACTCAAGCGCCTTTATATAATCGACGTGCCGCAGCAGCACCCTCATCCTACAATGGGTCCAGTGCCACCATTAGTACCAGCAAGACGCGGCTATGCTGCAACAACAACGCCACCTCGACGCAGTGATAATGATGTGCCACAACAAACAACAGAAAATCCCTACGAAACGAATACAATTGGGCGTAACTATCCGAGCGATGGCAAGGATATGGAAAGGTAAGTTTAGGGGTCAAGTAGAAAAAAATAGATTGTTTACGCTGATTACGGGGTGTATGTGTAATAAATTTATAACAAATAAAACCGGGGCGTATACACAATATAGGGTGTGTCATTGCCTATTAATTATATTCGCGCTGCGCAACATTAAGTCACCTACTGACTGCATCTTCATCTTCATCTTCAGCTGAAAAGAACATTTATCAGCCGTCAGCGTTTATAACGGCTCGCTCAAGGTTAGGCGCACAGCTTAAACGTATGCCACCCGTCCACTCGGTGGCAGTAATCTTTCGTTAGCTGGCTGCACTGGTAATGGCTCATAAATTTCTTGGTAATAAATTTTTCAACTGCCAGCGTGCATGTTGCTCAGTCACTCGCTTATCTTATCAGCAATAAATTTTATTTAAATATCACTTGTACTTTCAATGTCATTGTACAAATTTACCTCAGCAGCTGCATTTACTCGTATCTGCAACAAACTCGCTAAACGACTTGGCTAATTTGGATATCATCCCATGCGCTTCTCAATTTCCGCTCAATTCCGCTTTGATTCGAAATTGAACAAAAAAAAATTCAAATTGTTACAAAATAAAATATTAGCCTCAAGGTTAAGTGGTTTGCTTTTTATGTCTATGCTGCAAGACTATTCAGAGTAAGACAAGTTTTTCTTTTTTTAGCAATTAATTTAAATCAAAGCAAATCAATGTAATAATAAAAACAACAACAATGACACTGCAGCTGTACTTGTCACGTACTTGAAACATTCCAAAGGCATCATCAACGGCAGCAGCAGCAATTGTAGCTTTTGCGCGCTCCTTAAATGTATCTTTTATTTGTTTAGTTTATAGATACATTTTTTTCTAGCTGTGAAAATAAAGTGTTGATTGCTATTTGTTGTTGTTGTTGTAATTGTTGTATATAGTTTAGCTTGTTAGCGTTGTAAAAGAGTTCAATTATAAACAGTTATATTAATTTAAGGCAATCGATTGATTTGAAGGACTCTATTAAAAATTTTACATATTCACTTAAAGTTGCCAAAGTAAATGGTACTCAATTAGATTTAAAATATTTTTTTTTTTCGTGGTACATATTGTACTCTAATTGGAGTGTTATACATATGTATAATTATAGGGTGTTCTAATTAGTAAGAGACTTGTTTAGAAACTTAACCTAAAATTTTTAGGTAGTAACAAATATACAGACGGACAGACAGACAGACAGATATACGAATGTAGCTATTTGAATGATTATTTCAAAGGCCCGATGAGATTGGTGAAAATCCTCTACGGACATACTTTTTTTTAAGGGGATTTCCTTTTTGAAATATACTCGTTTGCAAACGACAAGCACTCGATTGTTAAAGAAAGTACTCATTATGTTCGAAAAAGTATTCGTATTATTCAAAAAAATATTTTTTGATAGGAAAAGTACTCTTTTGGATAAAAAAGTACTCATTTGAATGAAAAAATACTCGTTTAATTGTTTTTGTTTATTAAAAAAGAGTATTCCTTCGATAAGAAAATTAATTGTTTGATAATGAAAGTAATCGGTTGATAGGAAAAGTATTCCTTTGAAAAAAAAGATTTTTTTTTAAGAAAACGTATTCGTTTGATATGTAAAGTATTTATTTCATAGGATAAGTACTCGTTTGATAAAAAATGTTATTGATTATAAAAAAAAATTTTTTGTTTAATAAGAAAAAATACTTCTTAGATAAGAAAAGTACTAATTTGATAAGAAAAGGACTCGTTTGACAAAAAAAAATTACTCGTTTGATAAGAATAGAACTCGTTTAATAAGAAAAGTACTCATAATTTAGCTCATAATGACAATGAACACTTGTTGTGTAATACGCTTGAGTAAGAGATACCTTAAGCCTGATTTATTTCGCAATTATACCAGGTGAAATTCTTCGGAAATCTTTGCTTACATAATGACATATTTTATTTCTCTACGACTGGAAAGAAGAGTACGAGAAATTTTGAGGTGAAACTATATATGTTCACCATAACATGCATACTCAACTAAATTTGTTAGCAAATTAGAAAGAGACAGCAGCGGAATACATCACCTAGTATAATTACTTCATGAGCTTGATTAAGGTTCATTTTTATATAGTTAAGGTATTTGAGAGCACAGGTCCGTGATCAAAGGTGGACAGCGACACAACAATTAATTACCGATTAATTGTATACTTTCAGCCGGCACTCTCGAGGAGGGCTAATGTGAGATTTTGGCCGAATGAGGACTGGACCACATAGTCTAATAGAACAGCGAGTTTTGAAACTATCAGGGGTGACAGCGAAAACACTTTTTACTATAGTTTTGAGGTTTACTTTTTAAATAGAGTTATAAGGTTTCATTTTTAGTTTAGCGGTTCGCTAATTTGAGTATTTTGTATAAAAATTAAAAATATTAAAAAAAGTATAGGTGTAATGGTTCAAATTTTTGGAGTATTTGTGTCAAAAAACTCTGAGTTTTCGGTATCAATCCTGTATAAATTATGTGGAGTTTTCTGAGCGGTTAAAAAAGGATTAATTAAAATATAATTTTCAAAAAAAATTTCGTATCGGGTTGGGCTTAGCTTTGCAATAGTTCATGTCGGGTTTGGCTGGGCTTTTAAAAAAAATACATTATTGTGTTGGGTCGGGTTAACACGGCCCATCTCCATCTCTAGTATCTTTAGTTACAATCGTTATATTTTAAGACGTTTCCCTTTCATAAATATGCCGTATTTTTCTGTGATGTACCAGCTTAAGAGATACTTTTCCAAAGAAGTTTCTTCAATTCTAAATCTTTATTTATAAAATCTATACAAAAGTTCTTTAAACTTGCATTGACACACATTCGTCTACCTAAACGAATATATCAATGGATTTTATTTTAAATATTTTCTCTTAGAATCTGCATATTTCGTAGGCTTTGAGTAACAAAAAAATAATTAAATTATCTTCGTGGTTTATGCTTAAGAACAACAACATCATCATAAATAAATCAGTTTACGGTAGGCGTTTGTTTGCAAATTATGACACATAGCATGATTTATGCATTTTGAAACTATCCTAGAGCGCATGTAGAAATGCAAGAAACAAACTTGAAATATGTTCAAGAAGAAGAAGAAGATATACAACATCATTTAAGTCGGCAAGACTGCGACTGCGCAACCGATATAATGTTGTTATATTGGATATAGGCTTATGTAGGTGTATTAATATGCTGCAAAATAATTTTGCCAAATCATTATTACTGCGTCATGATGTTGCACGTGCAGCAATGTGTGTGTGTGTGTGTGTTTGTGTTGCAATTGAAACTGCGAACGCTAATAGATGAAGAGTTAGAAAACTTCAAAAGCCAAATTAATGCCAAATCATTTTGGCCATACACACATTTGTGCCGCAGTGGGGTAGCGCAGAAATTCACACGCAATCATTTTTCTTGCAGCGTTTTCATTCACCGGACGCAAACGATTGCTCCTGCTGCTGTGTTGCACATGCAAAAGTATCTAATGCAAAGTATCTTATGATAGCGAGTGTGCGAGCGTTTAATCCCATTTATGCCAGCAGCTGTTGCACTGTTGCACGCCTTTTCGCCTCCTCAACTACCGCCGCCCCTTTTTAATGCAGCCACGGACTGTGTGGAAGTGTTAATCTTTGCATTTGACGAGCATTTGCTGACGCCTGCATTGTTGTTCTCGTATTTGTTGTTGTTGTTGCATCTAGTATGTTGCAAGCATTGCGCAGCATGTGTATTTATATTTGCGTTTGTATCTATGCGTTTGTATCTGCACGTATGCGCATGTATCTTTTCATTCAATGATTTCAGTTTAGTTGCAGTCAATTTGTTTGTTGTTGCTTGTGGCAAATTGATTGATGTCTGTTTTTTCTATGCCTTTATTTTTATTTATTTTGCTTTTTTCTTTTTGTTTTTATCGCGCTTTGACTTCTGATTGGCTTTTGATTTTTTGTTTGAAGCTGTTAGTCTTGTTGATTTCGACACATGATAAAGTTTAGTTAATGAATTAATTATAATGTTGATTTCTTTGTTGCTTTCTTAGATGGTGGTGGTGGTTGTTTTGTTGTTGTTGTTGTTCAAGTGCTTCAGGTGTCAATTGAGTTGTGCTTTTTACGCAATTATTTTCTATTAGATTTGCTATCTAATTGGGCAAGCATTGCATTGAAAACGAAATGCATTGCAAAAGTGTGAATATATTTTTAATTTATTTCTAAAAAAATATTTAATCAATGACTTTGGTTTCATTGGCACCAGATCATGATTAACATTGTGCAATTTATTGTCAAGCAATAGATTACTGTAATTAAAAAACTAGCCTAGATGGTAGAACTTACAGAACTTATGTGTTGTTGAGGGTTTTTCCAAAAGCCATACCTTCAAAAAATTAAAAACTACAAAAATAACTTTAACTTCGGTAGGACCCAAGTTCTAATGCCCGCCACACAAAACTTTGAATTCTTTATATATGATCATCAGTGGTATGGATAGTATTTTGTAAATTAGATGGGTAAAGGTCCATGATTGGAAACAAACCAGCTTTAGACAACATGTTAAGGTTTATATAAGAGAACATGTGTTTTTTTAAAAATCGAAAAAAGGTAAGTTGTTATGGGGACTGTATCTTATAATGGCCAGATTCAATCATATCAGTAGTATAGGTAAGGTAGGCTAACCCCATTATGCTGATGGTCACACATAGACCACTTTGGTCGTTAGTGATGCGTTTTCGGAGGTCGTTCAGTAATCCTGTAGTATTCTAGCGTGTTTGGCGAAAGATAAAAGCAACAATCTGACCGCATCTTCCAGTGATGCGATCCAGAGAGAGCCTCGGTGTTTCAGTCTTATTTTGACTATAGTTGGGCAGTCGCAGAGTAAGTGGCCCAGGGATTCTAGAGTACCATGCTTCTTGCATTTTCTGTAACGGTCCTCATTGGTTATTCCTATCTTTTTGGCATGAACAGTCACTAGGCATTGACCTGTTTGAATGCCGATCAACAGCAGTCTTTCCTGTGGAACTCCGATAGTTTTGCTAGGGTTCTTACACATTATTTTGGATACTCCGTTGTCGGATTTGTTCCTCCATTTTTATCCAAATTTTATTTTAGTAGTATTTTGGTACCAAAAATAGTAAATTAAAAGGGTATTATAAGTTTTATAAGCCGAGGAATTTTATAAAAACAAGAACATCAGCAGAACCGAACATCAAATATTCTCCTCAAATCCACAAATTTGGCTTACCTTTCCTAACATGACCCTTGGCGTAGATATTTTGCGAATGGGGACTTGTTTTGCAACTTTTACTATCATTTCATAAGTTAATCTGCTGCAGCTTATATTTATAGGCGATCTGATAAATAGATTGTCTTACAGATGACATTTCTTATGCATTATTTTAAGCCAAAAGTTTAATATAATTTTTATATATTTTTTACAGAAAAATGCAAACGAATTTATTTTATAATATAAAATTTATTTTATTTCAAAAACTTATTTATTTTTTTGGGTCACTACCGTCACAATGCACTTGCGCACATAAATAAATGAATATTTATTTTATGTTTTTATGCCATACAAAAAAAGATAAAACACTTGCAGAGACAAATCATAATCTTGAAATCTGTAATTCAATTGAAACAAAACAATTGCGAGCAAAAACCTTGACTTCAATACAAAGAAAACAGCATAAAACAATTGTCCCGGCGCATTTTGCCCAAACTGAACAAGAAAAGCACAAAAAAAAAACCTGAAACCCAAGTGTACGGCACAAAAAATTGCTGAGATTGACCCTAAAGCTTGAACCAAGCACCAAGGTAAATTAAACCAATAGCAATAAAGGCAAACATTTTTTTGTCTTTTTATTTAGATTTGGTTTTTTTTTGTGAAGACAGGACCGGGTAGTTGGCGTCGAGTAGAGTGGGTCGATTGGTTAAACGTTTAAACGCAGTTGAACATGCGCACAAATTGCTTGTCATCGATGTAAGTTGGCGATAATTACGCGACTCAACTAAACGAAGGATGGAGTACACGTAAAATGCGCATTCGTCGTAGGGCATTAGTCAGTCAAGAGGAGGCAGTTTTTTCTAAGAGTTTAACTCATTGCACTTTGAATTTTATCGGCGACATGCAATCGACTGCAAGCGACTTTCGACATTAGCTGTGCGCGCGCATTTAAAGCGTTTAGAACTTTTTAGAACTTAGAATAGACGAAAGAGGGAGTTACTTACTTGTACATGTTCATGTTTTATTTTTTATAGATCGTTTTTGTAACTCTTAAACTGTGTGGGATCATTCTTTTTTTATGGTTAAGTGCTGTTAAAAGGTTTTTGCTGCACGTCTATGCAATTATTAATGATGTACCTTAGTTTGCAAAAGAGGTTGTAAAGAAAATAAATAAAAAAAAAAAAGTTTTATATTTTTGTGGGTGTTGTTAGTAATTTCTAATGCAGCTTACGTAAAAACATTTTTAGAAGACAAAATGAGGTATTTCTACTTGAAATCGTTATAGTATTTGGTACTTTTATACTCTTCAAAGATATGTAGAAAATCAGTAGAAAATCAATTATTGCACACCTCGATTCTTACGATACAAAAATGTTTCTCGTACGTACTCAGTATTTTGACCTTGCATCTCTCTTTCACATGCGTCTCTTACCCTTCAATGCGTTTAATGCGAGCATTTCGAAAATAAAATTCGGGGAAGTCCCCTTAAAGTAAAAAAAAATCTATAACGTACTCAAATTGTAAAGCGAAATGAAGCGAATTAAGTCAGTGTGGTAGTCATAACTAGGGGATTCGCTTGCATAAAGCCAAATCAAGCTCAGACGAACGTCAACTCTTACTAATGATATCCACGGCAGGAGAAACAAAATTTTTGGTGTTCCCAAACCGTTTATTGAAAATTTAAAACACTTGTAAGGCTATGGAAATTTCATTTGGATCAACCCAACCAAAAACCTCGGTCAATATTAGTTTCCAACCAACAAATTAGTTTTCCAACCAACAAATGTGTTGTTGATCTGCGAGTAGATACCAAATACTAAGTCTTTCTTTCGTTCACCACTAGTCCTAGGAATTCTTTTCAATCTCTTTGAAAACCCTGTATTTTTGCCGATTTAATCGATGTTTTCGTCATACGCGAGCAACTTAGTTTGCTGTAAGAAAATATTGCTCTCCTTGTAAAACTTTGATATTGTTGGCGTGGCGAAAGGGCTTTAAATCGACAAAAAGGTGATGTATGTCGATTTATTTTTTGATTTTTTCCAGGATATGGACTATCGAAAGTTCTTCGGTCTAAAACCGCACTGGTACTGTACAACTATACTTTCTACGTACAGTTTCAGCCTTTTGCACAATATGCCAGATAGTATTTTATAAGCGATTGAGGAGACTTATACCGATAATCATATGCAAGCTATTTTAAAGTTCCAGACAAGTTTTTAAGCTTTGGATCTAAGGAAGGGAGAGTTCTTTCTAGTATTTTTTTTTAATTTTTATTTTCACGGGAAACTTCTAGAGTCTAGTGTCCTTCGTATATCTTACAAAAAAAAGAAAGTCACTTTTTGTTACAGTTTTACATAAAAGCATTAAGTTTAGAAAAATGGTTTTCTTTTTTTAAAATACTATTTTTTTCAAGAACTCTTGGATGGATGGCAAAAAAAATTTATTTCGTTTTCTTTGTCAGTGAATTCTGCACTGTGACAGATAATCACATAAAATTCAACAAAATAATTTGCAATCACGCAGCTTTAGTATAAAAATAACAAAAATTAGGTTAATGCAGCTGGTAACTTAATTATGAGCTTCGCATATACACAGCTGCTGCAGATACATAGATATAAATATGTGAGTATGTATGAGTACACACTGTCACATTCAAAGTTTATATGTACATATATGCAAACTCATTTTATTAAAATGTACAAAAGATACTTTTACCACACACGAAACTTGCTACAGTCAAGCGATATGACGCATAAAATGCGCATAATGCAGCTAAAGATAAGCAAAGTAGCGCAGCAAAGTGAAGCTTATAATATTTAAATTTCCGGGAGGCAATGCACAATGGACAATGTCCAAAAAGAAAAAAAGAGGGGTAGAGAGACGTTCAAGGTAATTATGTACAATATGTTTTGTAATATGATAACTCAAGCACGAATATATAAAGCAAATAAATGCAGCTTGTCGTGTTGCAGTTTTTTTTTTTTTCTTTGAAATGTTTTGGTGTCTTATTTAGAAAATTTTCTCCTTTTTTTGGCAGCATAATTGTTGTAAAACGAGGCTACAAGTACTCTGTTACGGTTTTATGTCAAATCAATTAAATTATCATCTAACAACTTGTCTAGCAATTCAAGCTGAACACTTTCAAAACGTTTTTCTCTAATTTTCTATGTTGTGTTCATTGATTTTATCACACAAAAAATAGAAAAAAAACAAGCTGAGATATATGTTAATTTGTTGAAAATCTTCGCATTTCATTGTTCACTATTTTTATTTTTTTATTTTTTTTCTGATCCTCACGCTGCCGATAACGTGCTGCTTTCAACTCGCTGTGCGGCTTTTTGTGTCATGCTGATTGCATTTCTTTCAACTGTTGAACTTCACTAATCGGATTTCGGCAGCAGAGACAGCTTTTTTTTTTTGTAATTTTCAAAGAGTCATGAAGGTAGACAATCAGAAAGCAACCCAGTCAGTCAGTCAGTCACTCAGCTAAGAAGCAAAACGAGTTTTATGCTTAATTTTCTTGAACTTACTTTTTTTTTTTTGGTATTAGTTTCGTTTAGTTGAAGGGCTTAAGCATTCGATAAAAAAAAAAATACATTAAAAGATTTAGCGTATTATTGACCGAGATTTTATCGATTGGATTTTGATTATGTTGTTGAAAAATTGTTGGAATTTAGTTGCAGTTTTTGTTGTTGTTGTTTTTATGAAAATTGAGAAATCTTTGAAGATGCCAGGAAGTGATAACATCGATGTTTCGTATTAATTTCAATGTAAATTCAAATCAGGAAGGTTGTAGTGTTGCATAAGATCTTCTTGATGTGTAGGTATACTGAGTAAAATAAAATGTTAAAAAATTTATAACATATTTTTATAGCCGCCACACATAGAGGGAGAGTGCTTGTAATAAAAAAAAAAAAAAAAAAAAAGTTATAAGTAAAATTCTTTATTTTGGTGCTTCTTGAAATTCTCGAAACTTAAGCCTATCTCAACCCAGTTCATTTTTTAGGCATAGCTCTCAAAAATTGAGCGTCCTACACAGCCCTGCAAATTTCCATTTTTCGGATGCGAATAAAATGGGACCTAGTGTTTCCGAAGGGAATTTTCGTGCTGAAATCGAATCTGGGCTCAATAGCGTTTTTGGCCATTTTTAAAAAATTTTAGAGGTGAACCCTGACGTGCTACAATCTCCGTTATTGTCTGTAATTGAAGGTTGAACTTTGCTCTTGAATTGAGCCCCTTTAATTGAGCCATCCCATGGCGGATCAATATGGCGAATGAAAATGTTAAAAATTTATCAGATTTACTTGAAACTTGATATTCGGGGGTTTTTGATGACGCCATTGATCCGCCATTTGAATTTTTTGGTCAACGACATACCGACAACTTGTAATCAGCGACATAGAATACCCCTAGGAACATTGCTTCTTCCAGTATTTCTTAACTTTGGGTGTAAATAAGTTATTATATTAATTTTTTCAAACCCCTCTTAACATAAGTGGACCCCCAACTGTGAGGGAGCATGCGAATAATTTCGGATAGGGCTCATTTCAAAGAGTTCAACCTTCAATTACAGACAATAACGGAGATCGTAGCACGTCATGGTTCTACTCTACAATTTTTTAAAAATGGCCAAAAACGCTATTTTTAGGATTTTCTCGAAAACCTGATCTGAGCCCAGATTCGTGCTCAGCACGAAAATTCCCTTCGGAAACACTAGGTCCCATCTTATTCGCAAAACTGATGCAGGGCTGTGTTATTCAAACTTACCGCCCATTTTTGAGTTTTTTTTTTATGAAAATAGGTAATATCTATTTACTCCAGTTAGGTAAATCAAGTGTTAGTGTCATCCTATGTATACACTACCGATATGATACGAATCAGGCCACTATTAGGGTCGAATAAATTTTTTTCCCATGTAATATGCATGGGTAACTTCAGGGGCTTTGCAGCACCATTAAGTATTATCCGTGTAAACACTTAAAGCAACCTTTTTTTCCATGCTTTTTTGGACCACCCTTGTTCTCATACAAAGTCACCTTCCATTGTTTGATTTTTCCAGAGAAAGCTGGATTTTTATGTTAAAATTTTCACATTTACTTCTACAGCTGGGTTATATCGGATTTTTGGAAGCCTACCCATCCCCTTTACGAATTACTCTCCACGGTCATATGTAAGCTGTTTAGATTTTCGTGTGGCGGGTATTTCAGCTTGTTGTTTTAATTGATTTACA
>JAEIFJ010000651.1:0-98605 GCA_018903435.1 Leucophenga varia
TGTAAATGTATCTTTTTCTTGAATGAAGCTGCGTTTTTGTGCCCTGCTGTTGCTTATCAATTTCCATTTAAAACAGTTGGTTTTTGCCATTTGACATTGCTGGTACTTTGAAAATGACGCTTTTTTGAGGAATTTTTATTTAAAATGCGAAATTTTTTGACGAAATAAAAATGCAATAACATTTTCATTGCTAGAATTTCGGTGAAAATGTGATTTAATGAATGAGAAAAACTATCTCTAGAATAAATAATAAATATTAAAAAAAAAGGAAGTAATAAAAAAAAATTAAAAAGAAAATATATAAAACAATTCTCTTAAGTCAAAATTTTTCCATTTATTTGGACACTGAGATCAGAATTAATATTTCTTGAGACAAAAAATATTTAATAAAAATTAAGAAAGATGCAGTTTTTTTTTTTTTTTGCTACAGAGTATTGAAAATCTTTATAAATAGATGCACTATTATTCTCACTGGATATAATCGCCTCTAAAATACTCAATAGATAACATTTTTTTCAATCTTTTTCTAAGATTTTTTGTTCATAATTTTTTTCATTGTGTTCCAGAAACGATCCTATAAGTTTGTTTGGCGCTCAGAAATCAAAATGGTACCAAAGATTCAACGCGGTAGTTCAAGAAATGAGGAATTGGAACCAATCAAGATATTATATTATTTTAAGATGGTTCTTTATATATATCATTGCGTCCCAGAACGATTTTTTAAGCTTTTTTTGGCGCTCAGAAATCGAATTGGTACCAAAGATTCAACGCGGTAGTCTTAGGAAATGAGTGAATTTAAACCAAACAAGATATTATATTATTTTTAAGATGGCTCTTTATATATTTCATTGCGTCCCAGAACGATTTTTTAAGCTTTTGGCGGTCAGAAATCGAATTGGTACCAAAGATTCAAAGCGATAGTTCAGGAAATGACTGAATTTGAATATTTTAAAAATTGATTGGGTCCATTCAAATTTATTAAGAACAGCATTAAAAGGTGTTTAATTTTTTTTGTAACTTTTTTTATTATTTTTTTTAAAATTTTTTTTTTTTTTTAATTTATTTTACGACCAAAAACTAAGACGCCAACAACTTCATTAAACTATAAACAACATCTAACATCGATGATAACAAAAAATAATTATTATAAAAATATATAAAAACAAAACTCTGACCAGCATTCAATAAAAACAAACAATCAAATAACAACAAAAATAATAATAAAAAAAAAAAAAAATATTGTAAACGACAAACAGCAAATGCAACAACTACAATTACAATAACAACAACATTCAACATGCAAAGCCACCGCACATCATGATCAAGGTCAATGTCTTGATGCAACATAAGCGGGTGTTGTGGAGGTGGAGCAGTATCAGCCTTTTTTTGAGAATTGCACGAGTTGGAGTCGCACTCAAAACGCTCGACACTCGAAGCATTTAATGTTTGGCGATGACGACGACGACGATTTGTAACGGCTCCAATTACACTAAAAACACGAGAGTTGTTTTTGTTGTATTTGTTTCTTGTCGTTTGTACATTTCAATTTTTTTTTTTTTTGCATGTAAAATTACAAGAACAACTTAACACAGCAAACGGCAAACATTTGGCAATGTTAAAAATGAACACTTACAGAGCAAGTTGGGAGAGAGAGAGAGCGAGCATAATAAAACTCTACAAAAAGTAGAGCATAGCAACATATGCGCTCTCGCAACATGTTTTACGTTAAATTTTATTACAAACATGTTGCTTACTAAAGAATAAACGTTGCTGCCGCCTTCTTTCAGCACCTTTTGTAGTTGTTGTTTTTGTTATTGTTTTAGCTCAACGCGAAAAAAATCTGTTTACGCTGCATTTTCCATCACACCCAGGGGCGCTTAATATCAACTAAATATTTGTTATATTCAGATACAAAGATTTGTTTGATTTTTTTCTTTTTGTTATAATTTGTTGTAAGAGAAAACATACAAAAGAAGAAATGTAATTTTTGTTCGTATACACGTTTTTAATACACTTCCATGACAAATAAATGTGTATTGAAGTTGATTAAAAAATATTTGTAGGGAGGCTTTATGTTATATTAACCTGATCCTCATCATGTCGATAGTGCTCATAAACGGCCCCTTGGAATTCGAAATATTAAATGTTTCATTCAAAAACTCGAAAATGGGCGGATGGTTTGTATGGAGGATTAGCTTAAAAAATGAGCGTGGCACTTTGATTTAGATATTGATGACATAAGAAGTGTTTTTACCCAATTTAGAGTGCATACATGCAAAAAATACGTATTTTCATACAAAAATTGAAAATTGGCGGTAACTCTGTAGAAATGCTTTTACCCAATTTCGAGTAAATATATTTATAAATACATTTTCATTTTCATACGAAAATAGCATGTATATTTGTATGGGAGCTATGCCCCAAAAAGGGGCGTGGCACCTTAATGATAACACTTTAACTGCATAGGGCTGAGAAAACGTAAGTTCTGAATTTCAGGTCAATATCTCTTAAAACTAAGCGAATGAATCGCTTAACTACGGATAACTACAGACGGACAGATCGACTCGTCTCATTGAGCTAATCAAGAATATATATACTAAACGAGGTCTTCGATGATGTTTACACTATGTGTAACGAGTATAAAACTCCTCGAACATTTGCCATTTCCCAGAGTATTTCCACGATTAAATACACATAGATAGAGCGAATAATGCGCCGTTTTTATGCCGCCAAATATAGGACCTGCTGCATTAAACTGGTAGAGCCCTACTTAAACCAGACACCTCAGGAAAGAGCAAAGTTTATAAGGTTGCAAATGTTGGATAGCTCACTAAGCGATTGGAAGTGTCATTGTCCGAGAAACCGCAATCTGTATGACTTAAGTGCAAAGCTAGTGCACAGAAAATTCTCCTACGTTTCTGTTTCATCTTCTATTTTCAGCTTCTGCAAGACCCATTTAATGGGATTCCTAGTCTGGACGCATGCTCCCCTATGGCCAGTTAGAGTTGCTGTTAAACAAGCGAGCTCTTTACGCAAGTTCTGTAGTTATTTTCTTTGAACGCTTTGCGTCTAACCTTGGCTAAATCAATCTAGTTTTCCTACAACTATATAGATTTATCCAATTGTTTGTAACCGAAATGGCGAAGCTTTTTTTTGATGGCAGAGATTTCTGCCATTCTCATTGGGATCTCCATCTGGACCGGTGGGGAGCTATTGCTTTCAAGCTGCAAGGTATACCATAAATCTCCGCTTGGGAAACACTGCAGAGATCCGGTAGACGAAAGGATTTTTGGATGCCCAGAACAAACGCCACTGTCCATTTTTGAACCGTCAGCGTAAATTGATAGATCAGTCTTCCAGTGCAGCCTTTGGGCAAGGATATGTTAAATATTTGTTAAAGTCTGTCGAGCCGGTTAACTCTACTGGGAGTTTTGACGATAATATTATTAAGACTGTTAAATGTATTAATCATGAAATTTGTGTTTTCTTTTGAAGTTTGTAAGATGAAAGTTGCTAGTTCAAAAAAAAACACAAATTATGATATTATTTCATAAATTTACAATTGCATTAATTATATCGACTAACAAGCATATCAAGAACACTAACTCTCAGATTTGTGAGACCCGTCCAGAAACTCAAAGACTTTTCATGACATAGCTTCCCGGCTACTTTTTTTGTTACCCTCAACTTTTGTTAATGCAAAAACAAAGCTACACCTAACTCGTCATAATAAAATAATCGAAACTTTTTTGAGATACACATGGAATTTTATCATTTCGTTTTTAGCTTTTTATAAGGCCTGTTTCTGAATTTTAAAAGCTTTTATATTTATTTTTCTTTTTTTCTAGAAAATGTAAAAGTTGTTAGTCACAAATGTATAAAAAACATATTCCATAAATAACAATGAACTTCAGAATGGCAACGATTCGTCACTATTTGCGCTGTCATATCTTGATGATGCTTTCGAAGCCAACCACATTTGTGTTTTTTTGGAATAAGAGGAAAAAATCGAAACAAATGTGAGGCACTCTTTGAAAACTTTTGTATGAATATTGGATATTATCCGGATATTTAAAAACACAATGCTTTTCTGGGATAACTATCGGTGTTACATCCATAGTAGCTGCACTCTGTTTCAAGAGAGTCATTTGTAAAGCACTTCGTAGTATGTGATTCAATTTCGGCAACGATTATGTCCATCTGGTTGTAAAGTTTTGGTCCAAAAATTTATTAATAGAGATGTCATACAAAATCTCCTGGGTTCGTTTCAAACCTTTCGTAAAACGTAATAAAATAATTAATATAATTCACAATAAGTTCAAATATTCTAAAAATATCAAAAATACTGTACATATTTTATTTATTTTTTAACCAATGATTGAACTAATTGTGAATTATATTCATCATTTTATTGAATTTTAAGAGATTTAAAACCAAACGAAAGTGTTTTGTGTGACACCCCCGTATATGACATTAGGACTTTAGTTGTAATCTTTCGGACCAAGATGATGTCTTCGAAACAGAGTGACAAAAATTTTCTGCTACCTAAAATACTCATTAACAGTTTGAGTATGAAGGGTATATTTTGTATTTCTTTATATCAATTTAATTTTTTGTTTATAAGAAGAATAATTTCTCTGTTTTTTTTTTTTTTAGCTACTTTGTTTGTTTATTTTCAAAATAATTTTCTTACAAAAGAAACTCGAGTGTATCTGAGTGAAAGTGCTTGAAAACACTTTGAGCCCATATCTCAATGCAAAAGAAGAAGAACTATTTTAAGTTTGTATATTTAAAAGAATACAAAAGTTTAGAGGCAATAATTTAAGTCTTCTTGTTATCATTTGCCACAAACTTAAAAATTTGTTGTTTTGTTGTTTAAAGTTGTTGAAATAAGGTAAATGCTTTGTGGCATGCCACACCACACCGCACAGTTCTGAATTTAGTTTACAAAATTTGTGCAGGCCAAACACTGGCGTTATGCCGTATTTGAAGTGTTGAAGCAATGTGTTTTAGGCGCTACACTACACCGCTGCTTCAGTCATTGAGAGATACATTAGGCGCTCATTTGCTGCGCGTCTATGTCGATTTATATCTGTTGCAAATTAATGCAACATTAAAGAATATTTAATTTCCTTTTTTAGAAAATAAAAAAGATACATTTGTATCTTAGCAAAGCTAAAGTTAAAGTTTATCAATTTTTTTAATGATTTTATATCGAAAACTTTTAGCAGCAATTTTCCTTGAATTTTTTCATTAGATAAGTTCATAAATTAAATATTTTTACCTAATGTCTCACTCTCGCTTTCTTCTATCTAAAACGAAACAAAATTTTAAATAAATATTTAAGTAGAAAGAAAACAAACTTAATACAACATTTTCTCTAATAAGATACTTTTTATAACCACAAGATACTTTTTGTATCTTTAGCAATTTGTCAGCACAATTAATGTGTTTAGGTTAACCATAAAAGCAACATCAGTTTGCAATAAATTTTGAAAATTGTGTTTAAAATTTTTAATGTTAAAATTTTCTAACATTATACGAAAAAAAAGGATATTATTATCCTTGTGGTTAGAAATTACAGCACGGAGTCAAACGAAAAATATCTTTTGCACATATCAGCACATTTGCACTTTCGCAGCAATTGTAATTAGTCAGAGTAATGCTACTGTTGATGTCCTTTTTTCATATATTAGTGTATCCTATTTTGGTCATATAATGTTATTTTTGTGGTTTTGTGTAACCCAAAAAAAGATACAAGATATACAAATGTATCTCAACAGCACACCTGGCTGTATATGTATATACAAAAATTTTTGTGTGTATACAAGGATAATAATTAATAATTCTAAGGATAATCCGCATGTTTGTCAAAGTGATATGCATACGTAGAGATAGCAGCAGCAGCAGCGGGGGTAGATATACAGAACAATCTCTGCTTGCATTCAAAAAACACAGTCCTTGCGTACATCAGGAATATTATTAAAATTTACATTTTGTGCGAAATAAATTGTCTTTGTTTTGTGTGCTGTGTGCTGTGACAGTGGCACAGATTCGAATTACTGCTGTATTTTTCCTTCCGCAATACAAATTTGAATATTTGCGCACGTATCCGTTTTTCAAGTGCATTTGTAATTATATTATTGGCTTAGCAGTGGTGCTTTGTGCAGCGCCAAACTGGGTCAATTCTGGTTAAGTGGTAGGCGTCGTTGCACTACTCCTTTCACTGCATATCCTTTCATATCAGATTCTGTTGCAGTACACCTTTTGCAGTCAGTTCTTTGGTTAATAAATTTTTTATGCAAAAAAAAAAAAAAAAAATACATACACAAAAGCAAAATGAGATCCAATAAAATGAATATGCAAAATGTTGCTTTATATCCTTGTTGCTATACATATCCTTTGATACTCATAAATCTTAGCTGCAGTCTACTGCATTTTGTTGTTGTTTTGTTGCTGCTGCTGTCTCTTTTGTCTTTGTTTCGTTTTAGCTTTTGTTTTTATTGCTGTCATGTTCTACAGCATGTCCTGGCTGCATGTATGCTTTTGTCGCTTTCTCACTAGTTTTCTTTTTTTTTTTTTTTGTATGTGATTTTCCAATATTAGTTTTGTCTGCATTCTTGCTGCTGTTGTCGTATCTATGCGCCACATATGCAAACGTTGCATAAAAATTTTGTGTATTTGCAGAGTTGCAAGACTGCTCCAGTGGGAATTAGTATATGAAAACATGTCAGAGAGCAGCAACAGTAGCAGCAGTTTGTAGTAGAAATTTCTTTGTTTTAAATTTTTTTTGTTTTGCTTAACCAACAAGCTCCACTGATAATTATTGTGGTGTACCGAAAATTGTATGTATGCACGCTGCTTCGTATAATTTTGTTGTTTTCCTATTAAAAATTTTATTTTCCAACACTATTTTTTTTTTTTTTTTTTATTTTTTTTGTTATTTGTGGCATTTCTGTGGAGCACATCTGTTTTGAAATTGTTTGCAATTCGTACAGAATTTTGTGGTAGTGACAGTAAATTAATTCAAAGGTAGTAAGTTTTATTTCAGTAAGTTTTATTATCAGTGAAAAATATTTTGTTGGAAACAGTGTTATGAAATGCAAAAGAAAAATATAATAGGTACAATTGTTTGCAAATGAGAAAATCTTGTTATTTAATTTACAAATTGAATGAGAAACTTTGAAATTCTAAAATAAAATTATTAAAATTGTTACGAACACAAAAGTAGATCAACCAACGTAAAAAATATATATGACACTTGGTTACCTGGAAACGAAATATTTATGTCCAATCAGACAAGTAAGCCTACATAGAAAGAAAAAAAAAAAAACTGTGAAAATCGGTTCAGATTTGGTTCAGGTTCGGTGCAGCTTTTAGAGGGGTATTTTTGGCTAGCAAAAATTATTGTTCGGTTTTTTTTTTGTTGCATATTTTTATAGCTGAAAGGGTTTTTTTAAATTCGAAATACTTTAGGAGATACATATAACTTTTTTTGACCAATGTTTCCCCAAAATGAGATTTGCTTATTGAACATACACTAAATAAGAAGGTCAGGAAGCAATGAAACCAATTTTCGAAGCGCTGTCATGCAATAATTTGATGAGCAGATGCCTTGGCTCGGAAACGCAAAATAGTAATGAGTCGTTCAACGGAGTGCTGTGTTTTTTGTTTGTTTTTTTCAAAATCATGTTCATTTGAGTCACTTTTCTCCGGTTTTACAACGCAAAAAATTGTCGAATTTCTAATACTGCATACTTATATTTTTTCATTTAACTTTTTCTTGTATGCAGAAAAAAACTACAAACTTTCATCGCGTTTATCTCTAAACCACGTTTTTCGAACTGAACCGGTTTTGATGAAACAATGTGGGAATCGATGCAGAATTGTCACCATTCTCGTCCGAACCTCAATCATAATTGTAAAAAATTTTTGTACCTAATTTTTTTTTACACAGAAAACCAAAATAAAAACAAAGTAAAAAAAAATTTTTTTAAATGCCCGCCATTTTGTCAAAAAAAAAAAACGAAAAAGTTTTTTTGAGGTTCAAACGAGAATTACATCTATATTGATTATAGCCCCATTTTTATACCCGCCACACATAGTGAGAAGGGTATATTCAGTTTGTCTGAAAGTTTGTAACGCATTAAAGGAGGCATCGGAGACCCCATAAAGTATATATATACTTGATCAGCTCGACGAGACGAATCGATCTAGCCATGTCCGTCTGTCCGTCCGTCCGTCTGTTTTTTACTTCGCAGTTTATTTGGTCAGTTTAAATGATATTAAGCTGAAATTAAGCTTTTCTCTCGAACGACTGAAACAAGTATGAAAATGAAAGTGCCACGCCCATTTTTAGGTATAGCCCCCATACAAACTTACTTTTTTCGGTTATTTGTATGAAAATAGCTTTTATTCATAAATGTATTCACTCCAAATTAGGTAAAAATACTTCTAATGTTTTCTAATGTCAAAACTAACGTGCCACGCCCATTTTTAGGTGTAGCCCCCATACAAATTTACCGCCCATTTCGAATTTTTGTATAAAAATAGGTATTTTTTATGAATGTATTCACTCAAAATTGAATAAAACACATCTTATATCATCCAGTTCCAAAACCTGGATGCCACATCACACGCCCATTTTTATGTATAGCCCCCATACAAACTTACCGATTATTCCCGAACTTTTGTATGAAAAAGTACATTTATAAATGTGTATAGGCCACTGATGATCGCACATATAGTAAACTATTCAAAGATTCGTGTGGCGGGTATTTAAGCTTCAGTTCCACCGAAGTTAACGTTATTCCTTGTTTCTTTTATTTCGAGAACCCGAACACCCGCAATCGTAGCCGCTAGCACCATACCTTTATATTCGAACCACGTACTTTGACGACCGAGAATTTATTGAACAGCCCTCATTAAAGAAATGTTTTTTTTAATAACTTCAATTAATTTGTAATTGAATAAATAAAACTCCAAATAAATATTTTTTTAAATGGTCCAAAAACAACCTTGCGAACCAGAATACCCCCTTAAATTATTCTTAATAATTAAATAAGAAAATTAATAAAAAAGTTTTACATGGCCACCTTACTCTGAAACATTTTTGAACCGGTTTGCAGCCTTGGAAAAAATACCACTTCCGTGGTCAAAAAAAGGTTAATAGCGTTTTTTTAACAAACAAGCTAAATCCTATATAGTTTTTCGTATATTACAATAAAATGTAGATTCAATAAAAAATAAAAGAAACCCATATGTGATTTGGATTGTTCTGACAAGTTCTTTAAATAATTGAAGTGAAACTGGAGTGAATATTTAAAGATCTCGAAAAACTTAAAAAAATGTTTTCCCAATATTTTTGCGGTTTTGAGTCGATAAATGCAATTTTTCATATCAGTTTGTTTTACATTGTTCCTTTTATTTTATACCAGCAATTTTTCTGAAGATAGCAAAACAAATTCGAATCGGTTTACGAGTTATAGAAATATTTTCAAGTTCCTCTAAAAAATATATGATACCGAGATAAACTAATAAACTCTCTTGGGACTAAGCCTATTTCGATAATCACTTTCAGGAAGTGAATCCAAAATAGATTGTTTTGCAACAGATCATTTTAATATAGAGCATTTATACGGTACTAAGTCAAATAATTTTTTATTTGCAGTAAGAAGGGAATTTTGAATGTAAATTGCAGTTTTCTCGATATTGCTATGCTTTGACACCCACAATAGGAGTGATAGAATTACGTTGATAGATAAATGAATCCAGTGCTTGTTAATCCGTTTGATTGTCTGAAAACAGAAATACATATTCTGAACAGCTTTATGTAACGGTGTGAATCTAGGGAACATGCTCATTTCCAAATTCGAATTTTTCTATTCCGGTACTTTAGGGGATACCTAATTATTTAGTTTGGTGTGTAAATATATTAAAATCGATACTTGATATATTGCAATCAGTGTTCATTTTAAATTTTAATTTTACTTTCGAAAAATTCAGATAAGTGGTAACAAGTGCGAGTCCGCATTTAGATGGATGATTTTTATTCTAACAGAATATTGGTTACCTCAGCTTAGGTTAGGTAATCTGAACTTAATAGATACTGAAAGTCATCGATTATTGTCGAAAGTTTACCGTAAACATACTCCGTCAATGAAAACTTTGAACTCTGCTTCCAAGACAAGAAATTGTCTGGCTAAGCCGAAGAATTGAAGATAGTAGTCAGTGAAGATTGGTGTTAAATGAAACAATTGCAGAAGAACATGCATATTATTAGCCGATTAAAAACTATCAAGAAAACTTTACTTGAAATATCTTCACGCAACATCTACTCAAAAACTTGTGCGTGCAATGACTAAATTAATAAAAAAAAAATATATTTCTATTTCGAAATTCATCAAATTCACCTTCACTTTGTATCTATTTATGTATTTTATAGTCAACGCTCTAAAATTCTAATTTACTAATAAACATAAAAGAGGAAGAAAAAGAAAACTTTTTCGTTACGAGTAAAAGTATCCAAGTTTAAAAGACTAAAAGAAAATGACAATGAGATGACATTATATCCTAATTAAATTCCACTTCGTTTGCTTAGCACGCAACTTGCGCATTGCATGGCAAGGAGGACATCAATTGCAGTACAAGGATACCAAATAGGCAGGAGGCATGTGGGTGTATTGCAGGAAGTGTGAGACGCGAAAAGTTTACTATCAAACGGGAGGAAAATGCAAAGAAAACGACGACGACGACAGCAGGCAAATAAAAATGAAAAGCGCAGAAATAAGCAACAAAAAAAGCGACACATACAGAAGTAGAAAATTGTTACTCATATTCTCTCTCTTCCTCTCTGACTCTGTCGGTCTCTTTCTTCTATTGAAATTGAACAACAAAAATGCATTTGCACAAAAGACAGAAGCGTCAAGAAAACAGCACAAACAGCAACAAAAGAAAAGACACCAAGAAAAAGCGCAAAGGCAGCTGTCCAAAAAATAGAAAATAGTACATGAAGAGTATAGGTTGATTGTATACGAGAGAGAGAAAGAGAGAGAGAGGGTGATTGAACTTAGTTAACTAAGGTGTTTGTCTAAGGCAGTTGCCAGTTTGGTAATTGGGTGGTGGTGGTGTGTGACAAGCGGTAAGGTGGTGGTTTACGCTAGCAAAAAGCTAAAAGCAGCCACAGGAAGTAAGCATCTGAAAGACAGCAACAGCAGCAGCCAAGTCGGAATCATGCTGTTACCGCCGCCGCCGCCAAAAAATGAATAGGTACCCCTTTTCTGTTGCATTGCAGCTTTCTCCCCTTTTTTTTTTTTTTTTTTGCAAACTCCTTCTGACCACAGCACGCGTTGCCGTTTTGAAGGCTTTCTTTGTTTGTTTGTTTGTTTGCTTGTTGGATTGTTGTTGCTTCTATTTTGCTTGTTGTTGTTGTTTTTTTTGTCTGGCATAGTGCGAATATTTCCGTTTCCGCATCCGTAAATGCAATACTGCCGAAAAGTTTTGGAAGCGAAGCAAAAAGAGTTATAAAATATCTTCCGAACTTCATTTTTAACCCATTTATGACATAAATTTATCATTGAGATAAAAATACACAACATCGAAATGTTTAGGCTAATCAATGATTATAAATTGTTCAGTAATGTATCAAGTGCCAAAAAAAAGTGGAGTATGTTACGAAGCAAAACAAAACTTATTTTATCTTGAAGCTTCCGTTACGTACTCGCTTTTAGCCTATATCAGCCTATAAGTCATTGTATCCGTCTGCCTGCTGTCGGCAATATGTATAACTAGTCTCTTAGCATATCAAATCAAGCGAATTCTTGAAGAGTTAATCAAAAAATTTTTTTAAAATGGTTATAACCATAACACGCCTGCCATATAAACGCACTTTACTTGGATAGATGGAAGTGATTATGGGAAAAACCCATGCAAGTGTTGACGACATATGTAGCTTGCATACTATTAAAAAAAATAGATTCTTAATTTGGAATTTGATTCTTAGGAGTTTATGTGAGATTTTATTCGTAAATCGGTTTGTTTGCCTTATCTCAGACAGCACGACAGATATCTAAACACTCTGATGAATAAACTAAAAAGTAAACGTGAGAGAGAGAGAGAGAGATGTCAAATGGGGCACTGTAGAGTTTGGAGTCACCATTATTTCATTACGGCTACAGGGGGTGAGTTCTTTTGAACCGCCTTGTGTGTTGGCTGTTGTCAAGTAAGTTTATCGCTAACTGATTATTATGTTGCTTCAGTTTGGAAATGTAGCGGGTTCCGAACGATTCGGTACGTCTAGTTCTCTGTGGATGCCGGAGTTCCTGACGTAGGTTGGCGCATCTATGAGCCTGCGGAGCAGCTTGCTCTAGAAACGCTTTAGGATTTCGATGTTAGACTCAGCTGCTGTCCCTCTTAGTTGGATGCCATAGGTTCAAATGGGCTTACGCCGCGCTTTGTAGGGCAGTACTTTATTGCTATCGATCAGCTTAGATCTCCTGCCGAGTAACCAGTTCAATTTAGCTAGCTTTAGCTGCTTCCTTTTGGCCTCAAGGTAAGCTTGCCAGTTTAGACGCATGTCTGAGACCCAGGTACCACGCCTTGTCCACCACTGGGAGGAGAGCACCATGAAAGCTGACGGATCGCGAAAGTCATATGAAGCAACTTCTCCGTGTTCACGGATATATTTCATCTCAGCAGCCAAGGTTGCAGCATGTCCAGCTGCCTTTGAACGATTTCAGAGGACGGCTACCGAATGGGTCTTTGATTTTCGAGGAGATAAAATTATTACATGTAAGAGGAAAATGTATATGGGACGTTGTGTGCCTGTCCTTGACACTTTATGAGCTTTAAAATCACTGAAATAATTATCTATCACAAAAACATAAAACGATTTTTAGCGTTCTGAGACAAATTCTAGGAAAAATTGAGAAGGGAGTTAGATATTAATGGCGCAAAGGTAATTCTGTGTATTTGGTAGGCGCAAAGGCGTATTTGGAACAGAAGGGAATGATGATGACGGACGGACAGACAAATATAATTAGTTCGAGTCTATATATTATTGGGTCTATCATGCCTCCTTCTGCCTGTTTAATACTTTTGACTACAAAAATTGATTTTTAATGAAGAAAAATATTTGGTTGGAAGATAAAAATGTTAAGCTTTGTTACTGACAGTTTTTAACTCTCTAAAAATTAAACTTAAAAAAATTAATCTGATAATAAACTACTTAAAAGAATCGTAAACTAATGTTTTGTTATGGGTTAAACAATTACTAAATTTTCAACATCTGTCGTCTCTGCTCAACAATTTCAATTCAAGCTGCGTGCGGCAAAACTTTTATTACGACTAAAAAACGAAAAATACTTTGGAAAAAAAAACAATAAGAAAAAACTATTGCATTCCCAAAGAAATATTTCACTGCGCGTTAGAAATGCTGCGGGATGCAACGCAGTTGCAAACCGTCGACGAGCGAACACAAATCAAATCAATTTCCACTTTCGCTGCCAGGCTGTGGAAAAAAAAGATCCTTATAAACAAGAAGCGCAAAAATTGCAAAAAAAAAAAAAAAAATTTTAAAAAGATTTTACTTTTCTTTTTACAAAACACAAAAAAGATACTTTCGCACGCAGCGGCAGCAGTGGCAATGATATTTCTTCATTTTTTAAGGGCGAATTTGCAAACTCGAAATGCTCGCAGTCAATAAATAGCAAAATCGAGTATCTTTTCTGTTGCTATTAACAATATTTTCTAAATTGAATAATTAAATTAGAAAATTTGCCAGTAGCAGCGACCAAAGCTCGCTTGCAAATTATAAAAAGAGTTGACAATTGTGCTATGCACAAAAATTGAGTTAATTGAGCCAAGAGGAAAGAGGAACGAACCTGAAATCTATTTTCGTGTTCATAGCCCAAAAATACAAAAATTTTAACTGAACGAACGCGCCAGTAGCACAACATGAGAGTTTTTTTTTTTTTTTTTTTGCATTCGACGACTGTCAGCAAAAACTGACAGCTGCTGTTTCAGCTGTCAGTTTGGTGAGTAAAAGTATTGGCGTAGTAGGAGGAGGAGAAGGAGGACTAGGTTTGAGTTTGGAGTTTTGCATGGCGCTGCAGTGCTGCCGCTTTTAAAAACTTCTCCTGCCACAACAAATCGCTGCAGCGCAGCAAGTAGCATCAGAGCGGCAGGCTGGCAGCCAGTGTCAGCAACAAAAAAAAAAAAAAACAACAAAAATAAACAAAAATTTTTCGAGTAGCGTATTTTAATTAAATTTTGCAATTTTTTTTTCTTCATCTTCGACTTGGTTGTCTGCGTTTTTTTGAATTAAAAGATTGGCAGACAAAATGTTAGCGAGCGTCAGCGTTCTAGAGAGTTTGTTGGCTGCTGCTACTGATTGCCATAAATATCTTTTAGAATCTTTTTTTCTTTCTCTTCTCTTCTTTTTTTTTTTTGCTTGGTTTTGAGCAATAATATCGACACAAAATTTGATTATGAAAGCGTTCGTGCGAGACAGCAAAGCATGACATTGATGAGTGGTCTTGTTGCAGTTCCTTTGAGCATCTAAATTGAAAAAAGTATTTTTTTTTTAGGATAGCTAGTCATATTTTAAGGATCGTCATATCCTTAGACATTTTTTTTCTACAATTCTCAATTAACTTATTGTGCATATGCAAAAAAAAGAAGTCAGAAAAAGGGGTTTACCCGACTGAACGCACCAAAAGACTTGTAGTATTTATTTTTCTATATTTAAAACTAGCGGATCGTGTGCTACTACGTTGTCCGGGTATTTCGCCTGCTCTTACCGAAAACATACTAAAAATACCAGTTTTCTTTTTGATTGCAGTGTGATCACAATATGATGGGGCTAGCATAACAAAATTATATAAAAAGCAAAACATTTTTGTATGGAAAAATATAAAAATCGACTTTATGAATAAACCGAGGTTACCCTTCAAATGAAACCGGGTTGGGACTCATCGATTGAATGATTTTAACGTCCATAGCGGACATAGAAACATCTTTACTATTTAATACATATAGATTGATCTGCTGAATTCAAAAATTTATTTCCACAATCTCCCAAGCGACTTGA
Organism: Leucophenga varia; assembly: GCA_018903435.1. Lineage (NCBI taxonomy): Eukaryota > Metazoa > Arthropoda > Insecta > Diptera > Drosophilidae > Leucophenga > Leucophenga varia. Next base: position 15,089 of record JAEIFJ010000651.1, read on the forward strand.
CTAAGCATCATTAAGTTTGTAAATTTCCCTAGCTCCATTGCATCTGCCGAGACCAAATATAGACAAGACCATGAGATAGCTATTTGTAGTTGGCCTGTTTCAATCACTGATCGAAACTAAGTGAAACAATTCGGAATTGAAGTTCTGACCGAGGTCAATATGTAAAACGAGTTTTTTTTTTTTTTGTTCTAGACCAGGAATACATAATCTAAACAAGAGCTGGTAATTGCAGATGTGGTGCTGGACAGCATTTGTCCCATTCTAGGGTAATGCTAAACACCTCTGCAGGTTAAGAACTCACCAGTCTGAGTCTGGTAAGTACTTCTCAAGTAATTGGAAAAAATTTTTCGAGAATAAAACCCTTAAAACTGATACCCCTTATTTGTTTTTGCGCTCTTTTTCCAAAAATAATTAAAATTGCCTTGTTTAAGCTCTGAAGATTTCAGCTCGTGTTTCGTCGTCTGTCAGTCATTCTGCTGCCCATGTATTGAGTACTTTAAAAAAATAGACTATAAATTTGTCTAAAGCTTGTTCGCCTTCAAATTTTCAAGTTCTTAAGACTTTACCCATTTCTTTTACGCACTCTATTATGAACTCTTTTCTGGTTTAATATTTCATTTGGAGTCGATATAATTCCTAATAATAAAATTGACAGTTTTGGTTTTAAATTACTCTTTTCAAAATCCCGACGGACTAAAGTGCCCCTACTGACTTCTTGTCCGAAACTTCGGATTATAATAAATCCTTTAAATCCACAATTCATTCACGGCAAGACTGGATGACGGAGCTGCTGGGGAGTAAATATAGTCTGTTGCTCTACACCGATGGGTCCAAGATGGATTGCGGTGTGGGGTTTGGGGAATACTCGAAAGACTTGGCAGTGGAAGAGTTCTTTCGACTGCCGGATCTCTGCAGTGTGTTTCAGGCGGAAGTCCATGCTGTACTAGTGGCGTGCAAGCTACTGGGGCAGCTGGAAATTCGGGAAAGATCGGTTTTTCATATTTACATATAGCCAAGCTGCCATCAAAGCGCTGGATGCTCACATTACCAAATCTAAGCAAAGGGCATAGTGATATTCTTAGAAACGAGCAAGCTGACACGCTGGCTTGACGACATTCTTTGGTTTCCAGTGAGTGCTAGGTCCACCCACATTACCTTTTTAGGCAATTATAAATGGGAAAATATGAACAGCTGAGCTTATTTGGCCTACGATTGACCCGAAACGAACCAGAACACTACTGTTAAGCCACCATTACTGGGCATTGATACGCGGCTAGATTAGGTATCCTTTATAACAGTACCTACAGAAGTTTTAATTCTCCGTGTGTATCCTGCTTTTAGATCGAGTAGACTGAGCTGAGCGATCTAGTCCTTCCTTTACTGTACTGGTTGGCTTTGGATCTTAAATATTTTGCAGTTATATGCTTTAATTGTGCGGGGGAAGTATGCATTTGTTCAGCATAACTCTCTCTTTTTACTCTTCACATTTGCCATTATCCATGGAGCAGGTTGCTGCCTCTGAAATCCGTTAGATAAGTGGAATTTTTTTATTGCAAATAATTATATTATAGACAAAAAGTGTACTATTACCTTCAAAGTGTGCTGCTAACCTAATAGACTGCAAAAACCCTAACAAATCTCGGCATTACTCACAATAACAACATTTACCAAAATCAAATAAAATCACGTTCAAAATGTAGCTGCATATGAAATTACATGCATTATAGTAAGCTTACTCAGTCCACTCTCCGGAAGACCCCATCCAATAATTTTGATAAAAAAAAACGTAAAAGCAACAACATTACACGCACTCATGTAAACTAATTTAAAAGGCAATTCCGTACGAACGCCCACGCTCCTTTAGAAAGCAAAAATCAACAAAAATGGAATAACACCCCAAACCGCCGTTGACAAAGTAGCAGAAGGAAGTATAATAGTTCCTTAGTGTAGCCCAATGGCCACTAAATGAAGATGATTCTAAGAGGGTTGACTTTTGCTAATGAAGAAAAAGCAGCTGTCAGCTGCGTTTCTTGGTTGCAAACGCTTTTTACGGAAAATGGAAAAGAATAACATTGACTAGAAAATGTTTATATATTGCAAAACTACGAAATTCAATCAGGCTGCACACCCTCTTTTGAGAAGTATGCAACCCCCCGAAAGAAAAGTTAAAAGCGGTAGCAAGACAGGCCAAAGAGAGAGGTCAAAGGCGTTAATGCACATTTGTCAGTCCGAGCAGAAGACGACAACAAACAGTAAAAGTAAAATACGACAATACAATGGGCGTAAGAAGCAGCAGTTAGAGGGGGGTAAATGGGCGTGGGGGCTAACATTTGAAGGGACGCGCTTTAGCAGAAGTTTGCCACACTGTAACAAGTGGCAAATACAAAATTTATGAAAACAAACGCCTTAAAACGAAAAAAAAGGACGAAGTATTGAGAAGTTGGAGCAGAGGGTTGAGGCGGTATGTATATTGCAAGTAAATGAAAATCAATTGAAAGCAAATTATAGTGCAGCAGTTTGATAAGCTTTCGTACAGCCCTTACCACACTCATGCCTACATTCCAAAGACAAGCCTGGGAGTAAAAAAATCGACAGCAAGTGTGAAATACAGTTTGCTGCCGTTTGATAAAGTGTACGACTTGGAGTAATTTAATGTGTCAAATACTTTTTTTATTTGGGGGTGGGGGGAGTGCGAGGTGCTACAAATGTGATTTGAAGACTTGGTTTTTAGTATTCTTTCTTTTATGGCAGCAAGTCCGTCTGTCTGTCCAGACTACATTTTATCTTAAATGTTTTGCTCGTACGCAATTTAATGCACTTGTTTTATGAACTTCTTCCAAGCTATTTTAACCTTTTTACAGATGTTTTTGTTTTTGTTTCATTGTAGTTCCAATATTTTTTGGGGTTGCATTTTTGCGATTTGGGTTTGTTTCGATTTATAATGCTGTTTTCTTGTGAAAGGAATTTTTAATAAGTAACTAATTAGAAGTTGGGTAATCGTATTGCTTAGGGCGTTAGTAAAGGTTAAATCATGTAGAGCAACAATGTTTGGTATATAATGTATAACTCACGTAAAGAACTTGTAGAGGGTTGCCATTTAACTTATGTTCTTGAGCTTCCAAAAAAACTAATCAGTTTGCATTTTAAATAACAACGACCTTAAATATATATTAAACCGACAATCCCCAATATTCCTTAGCGCTAATTTAAACTTTAAAATTTCAGGTTCTTTAATGTAATACTGTTGATCAGAGTTTTGCATTCGACGAATTTGAAATTGGAGCCGATGTTCTCAAAAATAATGTTTACGATGAAGGCAGATATTTGAACCATACGAAGATGAGCCCAAGATAGATAAGCTGCCTTAAAAGCCCAAGATTACTTTTTATTCAAACCCAATAAAAATTGAGTAACCAATCAAGCGGACATCCAGGGCACATAATAAGACGGATTGGACCAGAATTATTTTTTGAGATAAAAAATGATAGATATGGAATGCATTCCACGGGATACAAACTGAAGGGGTGATAGCATTTTTGGGTTCTATCAGAGGATGGGATTTCTTGGAAATTCTCTTAGAAGACTATCTAACCTTAGCATATATGGGGACTTAGGATAGTGGGGTCTCTCTCAAAAAATAAGATACAAATGATCCTAAGCAAGATACAAAGAAGTGAAAAGTTATGCATTAGTGGAGCACTACGCACAACTCCAACTGAAGCACTCAATACTTTCATGCACTTACCGCCAGTAAATCTGGTAGCTTTGGAAGCAGCCTCTGTAGCTGCCATTAGACTCAGGTGCTGTGAAATGAGGGGCACTTTAGCTGTAGGATTCTCTTGAAGGAATTTCATCCAATACCGACTACGAGGTGTGTTCAAAAAGTATTGCATATTTTGTGTTTTTTTTTTTTTTTAAATTATTTATTTATTCATGAATATCTATTTTGTCCCCTTTAAAGTAATCCCCTCCCGATATAATTCACCTATGCCAACGTTTTTCCAATCCTCGAAACATGCCAAATAGTCCCTTTCCGGTATAGCCATCAGCGCCTTCTTCGATTTAGCTTTTATCTCCTCAATCGACTCGAAACGCGTTCCCCGTAGTGGTCTCTTGAGTTTTGGGAATAGCCAGAAGACAAACGGAGCCAAATCAAGCGAATACGGTGGTTGCGGAACGATATTGGTTGGATTTTTGGCAAAAAGTCACGAAAAATCAGTACAGTTTTTAAAAAAAATCATCATTTTTGGTACCAACCGAGACTTGACAAGTTTGAGGCCTAAAACATCCTTCAAAATTGTATTAATTGATCCTTTCGATACGCCAATTTCATCAGCAATGTCTCCATAGTTAATTGACGGTGTGCAAGCACTAATTCTTTTACTTTTTGGATGTGAGCATCGTCCGTTGAGGTCGATGGTTGATCAGGGAGCTCTTCGTCTTCAACACGTTTGCAACCTTCTTTCAACAATTTATACCAATCAAATGTTGTTGATTTTGGTAGAGCTCGGTCCCCATAAGCTTTCTTCAACATTTTTATTCCATTTATTCCATTCAGAAAAAAAAATTGATACAGGTTCTTTGATCCATTTTTTGAATAGGTAAAAATCGAAGACGATCCAAAACACGTAAAAGCAAAGCAGCTGTCAACAATTAAGTGAACATTCAAAATGGCCGAGCTTGTCGGCATAAGTGAGAGACATGAGTACCAACATAACGCCACAAAAAAATCGAAATTCGAATATACGTAACCCGCGAATATTCAAAATTCGCGATAATGTTTGAACACACCTCATATGTCGTCCCAACTCTAGACTTCACTAAAATATATAAAGTCACTATTCCACTGTGTCATGACTGGAATAGACAGCTGTGGATGAAAGAAAATTTCATTAGCATAAATATGGACGTATCTAAACTCAACAGTCAAGTTGAAGGAGAGCGACCACTCTCCGGGGGAATTGACACTACCACTGCAGTGTTTATCAGGCAGAGGTCATTGCAATGAATTGAGCGATGAACCTTCTCAAAACATTCTGATAGGTAAGCGACACTTAAGATGGCTCAACACATCTTAGAATTCATCTCCTTTACGTGACAGGGCGCAGTTATATTGAAGGTAACTGCATTGAGGACGAACTTGGCAGGCAGGGTATTACTACCCATATCCTTCCGAGGTAGGACATGGTTGGGATACACCTAGCAACTTGTATACTGCTTATAAAAGAAAAGACCCTACTTACTTCAAACAGAAAGGGTTCTTAACAACTTTCGGCATATCCAGGATTACCTGGCCTGCTTACCATCGTAAGAGGTCATATGGCATATAGCACCCTCAAAATGAACAGACAGAAATTTCATCACTGATTGCAGTGACCACGGGACACTGCCTCATAGGCACTCATACTAGTAGGCTAGGGTCCCCTTTAAAATTTTTTTTGTAGAGGCTGTGGCAATAAAGAGGAGGAAGAAAATATTGAACATCTTCTGAGTCATTGTACAGCTTTAAGAAAATAAAATCGGTTCGACTTTTTACGATAATGTTCTTAGAAGATCTTTGGAAAGTAACCACGAACGAAGCCCGAAACCTAACAAAAATATGTTAAGGTCGACAATATGGTGGTCAGGCTGTCTTTTGAGATCCAATGTACCTCACAATGCTCCTCTTTTGACATAAGTGTGGCATCGTTTGAGCACTCAGTCACCTAAACCTAACCCAAATTATCTAACATTGGATTCGTCAGAACCTTTAGGCTAAGTATATTACTAACAGGAGTGTCGGTGTAAGCGTTGAATTTAAGGAACCTGAAATTATTGATGGGACTCAAAAGACATTCTTTAACTAAAAAAGCAGAAATCTTAAAATGCGATACACTCCACATGTTTTGTGGACGGTGCTTCATGTTCTAAGGTATTTAGTATCTTTGTATTCACTATCTTTAGTTCATTTACCTCGTATAAATGTTTAAATGCATTTACTAAAAGGAACAAAAATATTTTTGAGCATAAATATATGCGCAACAGGTAGCAACTAAGCAGCTTTCTACGATTTTTTAATTAAATACGAGTTCGTCAACTGAACTAAGCCGCTGCGCATTAATTACAAACAATTAAGCCATTGATTGTCGTCATCAGACAGAAAAAAATCGAATCAATAGATTAAAAATCCGAAAAATTATAGTGTCACCACACGTCGCACCTTTTGAGGTGACAACTCAATTAAATGAAAGCAAGTCAAATATAAAAGAAAATGCAACCAACTGCGCTACTTATCGAGGTGACAAATGATAATGGCGGCATTTCTGTTAAAGAAATCGAACGATAAAGAAAATAAAAAACAAAAGTGCTGCATAATAATCCTTTAAACCAAAGCTAGACTCAATTAAAAAAAGCCGACACCAAGAAAAAAATAGAGAGAAAAAAAAGAGGAAGGATACAAAATCAAAAACTATTGAAAGGTTACAAAAACGAATTCGAACTCTGAACTCTCTCTGAATAAAAGACGCTATCATTTGAAGTTAGCTGCTCGCCTAATGATGACTTGTTTTATTCAAAAAATGACAACAAAATTCGAAACAATGACAACAAGATTTGAGGTGACAAAGAATATTACTGTCATGGCTCGGAATATTGGCCAAGATCAAAGCAGGTAAAACGCAGTTGGCCTTAACAAAATTTAAACAGGTTGAGAAAAAGTTTCTCTCTTTGATTTCAGCAAAACAAAAACACAAGAATTATGTCAAAAAATCAAAGCAAAGCGCTACGCAGCAAGCAGCATGCAGCTACCCTACCAAATATTTTCTCAAAGGACACATTTTCCGTTTGACTAGACAAATGGCCACAAAGACAACACAATTCGTCCTTTTTCTTTTTTTTTTTTTTTTTTTTGCATGCTCAATGCCGATTTGGCACAATTACATAAAAGCAAAACTACTTTGTTGTAGTAGATCAACTTTTCCTTTGAGGCTTTTGAGGTTTGGTTTGGTTCGGTTTCGTTGACAATTTCATTCTTCTTTGAAGAAAAGAAAATGAAATGAAAATTGAAACTTTATGTTTTTCGCAGCTGCGGCAAGTACAAAAGTACTTTATGTCGGTAATGTTTGATTGTTTGTCAAATATTTTCTGTTATACAATAAATTACGCTGCATTTTGATATACGTAAACGTCATCAAAGTTAGTTTTCGCTTGGATAAATTTGCGGTGTCCTTTTTGAATTGTTTGTTTGTTTGTTTAAAGGATTCTGCGAATTAGTTGCACAAACAAACGCTTCAAGGCGATGCCGTCTATAAGCGACCAATAAGCTGCTACAAAGTACCATAACGGAATATAGGTAAAAAAATAAAGAAAGAAAATAGCGAAAAGGATACGTGTGGTTTTTGATTAAAATATGTTCAAGTCTCAAACCAAATATGTATGTGTATACGGAAAGAATGAAGAAACTTTGAACTTGTGTAAAGTTCAGTTTTATCCTTGCACAAACATACCCACGCACGCACGCATGCATGCACGAACGTATAAAAGGATGTATAACTCTTATGAGCTGGTTATCCTTGTAACTCACACGCACGTTGCTGCTGCTGTTGCTGCTTTGGAAAATTTGCTGTTAATCTGTTACGTGGTTTTTTGCTTAAAATAGCAAAAATAAAAAAAATAAAAATAAAAACATGTGAAAATATTAAATTTGTTCGTAGCGTACCTTTAATACTCTTCACATCAATATTTAAGTGCACAAAAACACGCGAAGACTCAAAGAGTGTATACTGAGTATTAATCAGCAGTTCGATCAATTTAACGAAAGATTTATATCAATGAATATATTGATAAGAAGAGACAGTCTGATGATCCCACTAATATAGAAATGTACGAACAGACGGATGTGTTTGTAAGGAAATCACCTGAAATCACCTCAATCAACTTAACTAATTCGGTTGAACCGTCACACGAATCTTTAAAGAGTTTATGAGTGATCATCAGTGGTTTAGATAAAACATCGAGATGGGATGGGTTTGGATCAATGGTCTCACAAAACTCAATACTAGTAACAAAATTAAATAATTCCTACTTTCATACAAAATATCTAACAGTGACAGTAACTTTACTTTTATGGGGGCTATACCTAAAAATGGGCGTGGCACGTTTGTTTCGTCATTGGCTATGCCTAAAAATGGTTTTAGCCCAATTTGGGTGAATACTTTCACAAATAATACCTATTTTCATACAAAAAATCGAAAATGGGCGGTAAACTTTGTATGTGGTCTATACCTCAAGTGGGTGTGGCATTTTTATTTAATATACAAACTACCTAGGACTGAGACAAGCTTTAGTTTCGAGTTTCAGCTCAATATTTTCAAAACTGAGCGAATGGATCACTTCGCAAAGACGGACAGATAGTCGGACAAGGCAGACTCGTCTCGTTCGTCGATCTGATCAAGGTAATATGGTACTCAGACCCGAATCAACGAAGTCCTGATATAAGAATAGATAACGTAGTGAAGTGCTTGTAGTGCCTTAGTACGCTTGGGTAAATGCACAACGCTTGGGTCAAAACGTAGTCTGTTGCCGAAAGAGTCCTTCCATCTGGAGACCCATTACACTAACATCAATTTGACGCTTTTACGAAACCGACAATGCTTCTTACTGAGTTCGTGAAGATCTCCGATAATTATAAAAAACCTCTAAGCTAGGCAGTGGCAAAGTAGATGTTTAACATCTGCCTCCGCGTCACTATTTTCGCTACTCCTTGTGTTTTTCTGCTAAAAACCGATATCTGTTCTTTTCGTTTTGAGGACATTAAATGACTTTTTTTATATGAAGGCCAAGTTATCCTAGACGTTCAACATCTGTTACAGTTTTTATCGAAGTGAGTAAGGACTCTTCTTTTGTAAGCAGCCGGCATGTAGCAAGAGATATTCCGACCAAGAGCTTCCCTGAAAAAATGTGAGCCATTGTATTCAATATTTCAACTTAGATATGGTAGATACTGTAGAGTTAAGCCATATCGTTTAGAAATCTGCGACATTCAGTGATGAGTTTAATACTGTTGATGCGTAAGTCAAGTGCCTTTAGGACGCTCGAAAGCGATTTTTGGAGAACCAAGGCCTCTTGTACAGTTTTCATCTCTGCTTGACTGATGCTGCAATTGTCGGAAAGCCTTTAAATCAAAATTTAGACCAGTTTAATTCCTCTATTATAGGAGGTAAAAATACTACTAAAGTGTTTATCTTAGAATCCATCGCTAGACAATAGTCTAGCAAGTATATTCATTAAGGGTATCAACGACATAAATGTGGTCTGCTGTTGCAAATCCCCACATTTTACAACTTCTTAGCCTGAGGCAGTTTGTTTACAGACCAGATCGTAGGGCGCTTGGTTAAAAAATATTATCGAAGTGCTTTGCGTTGGGACTAAGCGAAGTGTTCCACTAATGTTTTAAAAATTTTAAATTTATCCAACCGTGACACAAAGAATTTTCGTAAGTTTCAGTATCAAATTATAAAATAGTAAAGAAACGCTAAAGAACGGACGGACGGAAATATTAATAAAGAAATGTGTGGACAGATGAATAAATTTGTATAAAATATACTGAGCAACAGAATTGATAACATTTATTGATTAACTTCTATCTGAGTATCAAGTTTTAAGTAGATTACAACAAACATTCGCCTTAAATACTACAAGAAATTGCAAACGGACAGACGGTTATAGCTATATCTCCACTTCAAATTGAATACCTTTCCTGCAGCATGTAACAAGCTTTATCTCAAAATGAATATACGATTCCATAAATATAAAGAAAAAATATTTACCGCAACGCGTTGAAAAACCGCAAAATAGCAGCAGCAGCAGCCTGCAAAAAAAAAAGGACGAAACGCGTAGGAATTTGTAACAGGTTAGTTTAAGCGCAAACGCGAACACTTTGTAATATTCTCTCGAAGTGTAGTCGAGTATGAGCAGCAGCAGCAAAGCGTCAAAAAATAATTAAAATTGATGTGCATAAATGAAGAATTTAACCAGGGAATACATGAAACCTCAGCATTTGCAGCAGCAGCAGCGGTGCGGCGAGTTGCTGGAACTTTGGAGGCAACAGCAAAAGCAGCAGCTGAGAGTCGCGGCACGTGCTTAAACTATTTAGTAGATATAAATGTATCTAGTAGATACATACTATATATTCCGCTATTGGCGACTGTTTTGCTAAGTTTTTGAGTTGCTTTATTTTCAAATTGCTTTAACTTTTTAATAATTATAATTTGTATATTAAATTTTGTACAAGGGGTTCTGCATTCTCAAAATATTTAACACTTTAAATAGCGCAGCAGTCACAGTGAAACTTTTCAATTGGCGCCAGTTTGTCGCTTGTAAATTTGTAATTTTTTTTATTGATAAACATAATTACCTTTTATTTTGTATGATTTAACAATGCTGCCAGCATTATTTACAACTACAAGACGCAACTGGCTATAAAGATTAGTCTTCTTTCCCTTTGAGCGAACAGATACATTTTATGACTGATTGTCGCGCATCTTGTTGTTGTTGTTGCTTTATTAGTAACATATTTCATTATTTTTTTTTTTTAGTATTTTAAAATTTAATTATACAATTTTACATGTTGCTGTGGGAATATGCACACAGATCTTTAGTGTTCTCTTTTATAGCATTTGTTTGCTCAGGGGATTGACTTAATGTAAAGGGTTGCAGATAAAATTGGTATTCGATTTGAAAGGAAATATTCTTAAAGTCGAAATGATGTGTATATGAAATAAAGAAATATGAATCAAATATATTTTAAAAAATTTGAATATTGAATGTTCTTTATATTTATCGGTAACTTTCTACTACTATGTACGGATACGAAATTATAATATTAAGATAAGTTTTAAAACTTACTATCACTATTTAAGCGTAACGATATATTAGTGTGTTATCGATATTTTTACAATATCGATACCTATTGTCTCTCCTAAGCCAAATATAAGGTTATCCTACAAACTACCGGACCACTACAGCATCTTGCAGGTGGAGGTATTCGCAATTAAGAAAGCCACAGAAAAGATACAAAAATTACAAATATCACAAAAAACGGATAAACATATTCGTTGACAGTCAGGACGCTATAATAGCATTGCAGGCGAACACTATCAGTTTCAGAAATGACCTAGCGAGCAGCGAGTCAGTGTATGATTTAAATACCTCTAAAAAGGATACACATCTTCTGGATTTCCAGTCATCGGGCATTGGTGTCGGCTTGCCTCATAATGAAACCATAAATCTACCAATTTCCTTACGCACACTTCACAGCCATCTGGAGAAGATTGACTCCACGTATTTTTGGGACGAAATGGAGGAACACAGCTGATTGCAAAATATCTAAAATAATGTGCTTAAGACCATATGAAAAACTAGCTCACTAGAAGGCATCTTAACCGGTAACTGCCTAGCAACCGGTCATGCAAAAAAGCTAGGGTATTACATCCACAGACGTTTGCAGGAAATGTAAGAAGCAAGGAGTTATAGAGAGTCTGGAGCACCACATCTGTAATTGTTCAGCTATTGTTAGAACAACAATAAAATATCTAGGCACACTTCGGATCGCATCGTTAAAAAAGGCGGCCAGTAGGACTCATAACAAACTTCTGGCATTTGGCAAACACGCAGGAATTTTAAGAGATTACAGTAACTCCGGAACGATCTTCTCTATCGGTATCACTAAGGAGCATATTGGTCTATGTACGAGCCGACCAAAACTACCTACACAATTAAAGTTTGGTATTGCTAATAACCAAGATATTTCAATTAACTAGACCCAAAACCTTGGCGTAGAAAATGCTATCTTAGAATGGGTGCTTGTGCAGGGCTTTAGTCTATGAATTAAGATTTAGAAGCGTTAGCGTTTATACTCTGTACCCAAAGGAAAACAATTTGTGCGAATGGAGGGGAAAGGAGAGTCGAACTAGCTATGTCTGTCTGTCCGTCTGTCTTGCTGTCTGTCATATGAGAGAGATTATCTCGGAGACTATAAGAGATAGCGTCACTATATTTGTAACTTAGACTTTCCTGACCCGTCAAGTGTGCACTAGCAAACGGTTTTTCTATCCCTTTTAAGGGGTACCCCAGCAAATCTACCCCAAAATTTTGGGTTTTTGCATAAAAAGGGCATTGTTTCTTATTCTGTAAAGAGTCTAAATTTATTATAAATTATGTCTATGATAGACCCAAAAAATATCCCATATGGATGGGACCAACAAAATTTTAGGTAGAGCCCCCATACAAAATATACCTCATTTATTTAAGTTTTTGTATGAAAATCCAATACAATGAGGTATGGTAGTAAGATACGACATTACTTAAGGCACATAAAGATTGGGTACAGGGTATCTTGCAGTCGAGCATACTCGACTTCAGCGTTCTTTCTGGTTTTTTGTATATTTTAAGCTGTAGGAGTTTTATAAAAGATGCACAGTCAAATAAACAGAATTCGTTTACTTTTTAAACATATTTCCAATATATTTCAAACTTCGCTTTATGATAAAATATCGATTTAAAAACTAAATAAACTTCTACTACCCGCAAATCGTTTTACTCCTCATTATAAGCGCTTAAAGCGTTTCAAGTTATCAGTAAAACATCTAAATCCAATTAAACTGACTGCTTAGCTCAAAATAAACTCGAACAATACAAACCACCCGTCAATGTCCATTGACACTAATGCGAATGGGTAAGCGATAGTGGAGTGACAGCTTTAAAAAAAAATGTTAGTGATATGAAAAAAGACTGAAAGACAGACAGACAGACAGACAGACAGCTAAAAATCTAAGTCAAATCGGCAAGTGCTATCTATCTAGTCATCAGCATCAGTAGTAGTATTGCTGTAGTTACTATTCGATCCCAAAACACGCTGCACTCATTTCAGATAATCGTGCAATGTTCCTTGCACTCAAACTAACAACTCTGCCATTCATTTTTCCATTCATTCATTCACACATTCCCAAATGAGTTGCTTGTGCTACCTCAATGGCAAACTGTCGCTCATTCTGCAAAATATATCTTGCTTCGACTGGCGCATAGTGTTTTGCCTTAATTTTATTGTGCGTAGGTAACCCTCAAACATTTTGTCCACTTCTATTTAAATTTAAACAACTTACAGAGCTACTCTCGCATGTGCCACATACGCACTTGGTTAACAGTTTCCCTGCTCGCTAGCTAGCTTGCTGTGTGCTGCTTTGTGTGCGTGTGTGTGTGTGTGTGTGTCAAAGCAATGTTTTCATTTCCATTTCGCTTTCAGTTTACAGTTGAAATTTTTCTGCCATTTTTCTTTCAGTTTGCACTCGCAGTCGCAGCATTTTGACAAACGACTGACATCTATCAGTGTCAGGCGCGAGCGCGTGAGATACGTGTGCATGTATGTGTAAACGAAAGAAATATAAAGAGAGAGAGAGGGGGATATTGTATGAGCGACACAATCAAATATCACGCAGAAATACATCACGACTTCACAAAAAAACATTCAGTCCGTCAGTCAGTGAGTCGGTCCATGTTGAATAGAATAGAGTCGAGTCAAGTCGAGTCGAGTCGCCGACAAGTTGCGTGTAAATGTTTAAGCGAATGACAATGAATGGGGCAGGACTTACATACATGTGCATTTTGGAGTCTGATGGGGTTTTACAATGTGACAGGATGTGCGTTGATTTCACGCGAGCATCCGTTCTTCCTCACATTTGAATTTTTTTTTTGTTATTTTCGAAAGCGCAAGTACTCTAGGGACCAAGACACTGCCATTGATCAATGCACGAGATGTGCCGATTAATGCGCTCCAGATGCTTTGCTCTCGTTTTTACATATTTTTCATTAAAGTTTTTTTTTTCGTTTAAAGATATGAAACTGAGAGGGTATAGAGGCAAATACAAGTTTTTAAACGCACGAACAACTGGTGGTTATTTTGGATAAAATCGTTATTGGAACCCCCCCTTAAATTACACTTCTAAACAAGGTCATTATAACACTTTTTACTTATCCACGTCACTTTTGTTGTGTTTGTGGTCTTTCATCGTAAATAATTTTCTGAGATTATATTTTTCTCGATCTTTAAGAATGGTGAAATTAGGCAGTGTAACAAGTTGCAACAGCAAACACAGCTATGAGAGTTAGGGCGACATCAGGCTGGCTCAATTGCAACTATGGACACTCGAAGATACTCAACCTTCTAGTGCCGTCGCCACCAGCCACAGACTAATGTACATCACACCCAACATTTGGTAGGAAGTACAAAATTTTTATCCCAACAAGAACACATTGGGGAGACCTACCCCATTATGAAACCAACGCCATAAATATCTATACAGATGGGTCCAAACTCGAAGGAGGGGTCGGAGGAGCTATCTTTTCCTCGGACCTGGAGATTAGAGAATCTTTCAGACTTCCCGATTTCTGCACGTTTTTCAAGCTGATATGATCGCTATACACGAAGCCATGCATTATCTAGGGCACCTCTCAGGTAGTAGGCAAAGTACACATCTTCTAGGACAGTCAGGCTTCCTTAAAAGCACTTGACTCTTATAGTAACACATTTAAAACTATCTCCCAGTGCCGCACATCTCTCAACAGATAATTGCCTCATATGGGATCCGGGTCACCAAGATATATTCGTTAATTGCGAAGCAGATAGATTGGCCAAGGATTCCCATGGCCTCTCTGAAGATGCGAGTGAAAAAAGGAATTAATCAGACTGGCAGAGATTAGGTGGACCACAAGACCCAAATGTAATGTAAACGAACAGCCCAACTCATGCGTCATAATAGACAGACTCCATCCATCATGGTTGGAGCTCTCACGGGACACAGCCTGGTTGAAAGACTAGGGGTAGCATCAAATGACTTCTGTAGGAGCTGTAGGAACGAGGAAGAGGAGGAGACAGTAGAACATTTTCTCTGCCACTGCCCAGCCCTTGGGAGAATAAGGTTTACCGTTCTTGGTAGGCGGTTTCTCGATAATCTTGCGGAGATTGCATCAGTCAAGATTGGTGCAGTAGCCGTCTTCATAAGGAAATCTAGCTGGTTCAAGTAGGAAGGAATAAATAAGGGATCAAATGGTATCGCAGTGGGCCTATCTGGCCTAGGTTCGCGTCGGCCATTCTGACCTTTCCTAACAAGTTGAAAGCATTTCAAGTATATTCATGTCGGGCGCCATAACAACAAGTCTAGTTACTGGCTGGTAGGCGACTATATTTAAAACCCTGAAGCTATTAATGGAAACCCACTGGAAAGCCTTTGTATTCTTAAATTTATTTCTGGTATCGTTTTTCGTTTTCGTATACCAGCCACATATATTGTGAACTGGTTATTATTTATGAGGGTATTCACACCACGCATAGTATCATCCTATGTATACACTACCGGTATGGCACGGATCGGGCCACAATAACAAACAGTCCCCAAACAAACTCACTTCTCATGTATTAATTTTTCTCAATAATATTATTGTTATATCTGTTCGGAATTGCTTCTTATAGGAACCATTTAATGCTATCTAAACCTGGGTTAAATTAGTCCATGGAGCCCTACTCATCCCTTTTACGAAATAATCTCCGATACCTAGTAGTAATGTTTGAAAGTTTGGTGTCCTAGATGCAGCACCATTTACCAAATGCACCAGCATTGACTTATGGACGGGTATCTTTATAGCTTAAACCAGGTTGAACGACTTGCTGATGTAAATTTTAAAGTTACTAGTCGCGCCCTATGCCACAGAGCCATTGAAGACATTAAATTAAGCGACAAACTAGCTAGAATAGTCTCGTAGACTACGTTAACAGGGTTAAAGGTTTTTTTTGATTTTAGTTGGGAGAAAGCTTCTTCAAAGTCTCTATACAGTAAGCTCCTGTTAATTCTGCGCTAAATAACCTAACCACACTTTAGGGCAGCTTTGGTTTCGGTGTTAAATAATCATTAGCTTTGTGAACCCATGTATTCTTAACGTGGCCATTCGGTTGTTCTGGAACTTGTTGTGGTTAATATGGTATTTATTACAAATGTCTTTATAAATATTTATATTTCATCAATAAAGATAAGCATGCTACCGCTTTACATCTCTCCATTTTATTAATATTATTATATGAATTTTTCTCTTTTTTGATGAATTCATCATGAATATAAATGATCGTTTACGCCTATAATTAAATTTCATAATTTTTTTGCACATGCAATTCTCATGCAATCACCCCCTCACACTCGCTTACACTAACAACTGCCCTACAGCAGCAGCAGCGCAACACCATCAACATTCTTTCTCTTCTTCTTCTTCATCTGCTATGCGACATGGTCATTAAATATTTGCTGATTTTAATGTCTCAATTTGCCACTCGGAAAGCATAATAAAGTTGCTAACTCAAAGCGTTAAATGAGCGTGCAACATGCCGCAAGTAAGAAAGTGTAAAAGAGCAAACGAATAAGAAGATCAACTAAAAAAGATCATGAAGCGGGTTTCTTTTTTTGGTTTTTTTTTTTAAGCGCAGCGAATGTTATGTTATGTTGCTGGAACACACGCTATGAACATCAAAACGAAGCCCAGCGGCATAAATTGTTGCAAAAAAATTTAAGTTAAAATCTTGTAGTAAGGGGAAAGATGAAACGTTTGGGGTTTAGCTTGTTGCTTTAACTCAGCTGTGACTCTTTCATGACCGATCTTATCGACAATTTGTCATGCAAAAATTTTTTACAATTAAAGATGGCGAAAGTGGATAAAGATTGCTGCATAAAAGCGCAAATAATACCAGACAACAAAATATTCACTGCGGCATGTAGAAAGGGAGAGTGAGTGGGGAAAGCGAAAGGAAATATTGGAAATTCTATGAAATTATTTTTAAAATAACAACAATTGTAGTGATTTTTTGTTCATTTCGTATTATAATCGGTGTATATGGTCGCCAAGTAGTCAGAGTTCAAATTAAATAAATAAATTTTACTCACCCTCACTTTGTCCCATATGATTATGACGGAATAAAATTATAACTATTAAAACACTACGAAAATCGATTAATCCAATTATTCACAATAACACTTAATTTATACCGCACGTTTGTATTACGAATGCTTGTCAACGAATTTACAATTAATATTATTTTGCAATGATTAAAAGTTCACCGCTTAAACAGCTGTTTAGACAATGCAAGTAAGCTCAAGGATCGTGTCAATCACAATAATGTGTAAATTCACAATTTATATGCTATTCACAATAGCTCGCTTAAAAATAGTTTTTTAGTTCACAATAGTTTCGGTAAGGAAAAAGCATTTTCAAATTGTCACCTGTTAAAATTTATAAAATTGTGCAACATCGATGACATTGGAATAATAATTTCATGAATATTTATGAATGTATTTCCTTTAAATTGAATAAAAACACTTCGAATGTCAACATATGTCTACACAAGAGAATTCGTAAAGATCGGGACACTATAGAATATAGCTCACCTACAAACAAAAAGGTTATTTTAATTTTAACAAAATTGATACGGATTAAGTTAATTGCTTCAAATATGGTCAAAACTTTTTTATTGAAGTCCATGTGCAGTGTAGATTTAATAAGAACCAGGGCACATACGTAAATTGAATAAAGATTATATTAAATTTCCCAGTTTTGGTGACAAACATTTCGTGCGACGGGTATCAAAACTTCGGAACTAGCGAACTTAATGGTATATTCATTTTCTCGAAAAGTTTGTAACGCCCTAAAAGAGACGTCTTAGACCCTAAAAAGTATATATGTTCTGGATCAGCTCGATGAGACGAGTCGATCTAGCCATGTCCCTCTGTCTGTCTGTTGCGAGGTAATTCATTCGCTCAGTTTTAAAGATATTATGCCCATCCACTCTGAAATATAGCTCCCATACAAACTTACCGCCCATTTTCCAATTTTTGTATGAAAATAGGTACTATTTATGAATGTTTTCACTTAAAATTGGGTAAAAATACATCTAATATTATCCTATGTGCACACCTGCGATATGATACGGATTGAGTCATTATAACGAATAGCCCTATACAAACTTACCTCTGATCGTCTGATATTTTCAAGAAAATTATTCTAATATCTGTATTTTTAGCTTATAATTTTATACCAATATTGTTTGAGTTGTGTTAGACCATTGATCCCCACCCATCCCATTTCTATGTTCTATCTAATTCATTGATGATCACACATAAAATTTTTAAAGATTCGTATGTCGAGTATTTATGCCTTGCTTTAACCGAAATTAAAGTTTTTTTTTTTTTTTTTTGTTTTTTGGTGAAGTTGAATCCTCCACCTAGGACATTATTTAGGTTTATAAGAAATGAATACCATGGATATCTTGTACTCAAGCATTCTTTCAACTTAACAGACTTGGTTCCAAAAATTTATAAGGAATAATAAAATAAACCTTCAGTTGGACTTATCTTTATAAATAACTGAATTATATCATTTTAAAGTTGCATTATGATAAAATATGCTCAGGGGTACGAACTAATTGTGATTTCGGCTTGTACAAAAGGTACGTATTATAAATCCCAAAAATTCTATTGATCTTCCAGTTGCTTCAAAGACATTTTCTTTGCTTTGTAAGATCCCATCAAAGAAAGTACCAGTTTTTCTTCTTCATCAATGCGACTCTAAAAGTTTCTGTTTGTAAGTATTCCTTAAATATAGAACTGCAATACATATATTTTTGTTTATTTAAAATTTCATTACTTATCATTCCCATCATTTTGCTTCTATATTGATAAATGCATATTGTACTTCAATTATTTTTGTATTTATGTAAATGTCAATGCAAGCGTTTTAATCTCGATTCTCAATTTCTCTCTGTCAGTTTGCGCGCATGTAAATGTAAAAACACAATAACAACAACAACAATACTACTATCAATATCACCGCATGCCTTGCTTATGTCTATCAACGCGCATGTGCTCTGCTTCTTCACTTTCTTCCATTCTTTCCCTTCACTCATTAAACAATTAAACACGCTCGCACCCGCTTTTTGACATTAACAAATGATATTTGATTAGGAGACAAATTGCACAAAACTCTTAGTGCGAAGGAGTATACATACATATATGTTAGAGTGAGAAAGAGAGAAAAGAAAAATTAGATAGAAGCATCTTCATACAGCATCATCATTGACAGCCGAATACCACATTCGAATAGCATTCGTATCACTTCGTCGTAATTAGCAGCAATAGCGGTAGCGAAGCGTAAAGAAAGAGAGCTGCCTGCTGTTTGCTTTTAATTAAGCAGCGTGAAAGCTAGCCTGAATCAATGATCAAACCAACAACAACAACAGTAACAGTGCGTAGAGTGTGTTATGCAGATAGTTGAGAAAGTGTAAGTTAGAGCGAGTCAGTGTTACTAACTTCATTGCTAATATTTATACACAGCCGCGCGTTGTTGCCCCTCGTCTATTTGATCGTTCTCTTGTTTTTCTATATTAACGAGAATTTATGGGAAATAATTTTGTTGTTAATTTTTAATATTTTTTTCTTTATTGTTTACAGTGTTGTTGCTATCTTTTTTTTTTTTACTTTGTTTGAAATGCTTATTAACGTGCTCATCTTTTTTTTTTTTCGATGTTGAAGTTTGTTATTGATCAAGGGCTTATGGAAAAGTTTCAGAACCTTAGTACAATGAGAGACTAGGTGGACCTCAAATGCCAAATGTAATATATCGAAACTTACGTAGTATAACAGTAAAGGAACAGCCCAACTCATGCACCATAATGAACCAAACTCTATCCATGATGGTTGGCGCTCTCACGGGACACTGCATCAAATGACTTCTGTAGGAGATGTAGAAACAAGGAAGAGGAGGAGATAGTTGAACATTTTCTCTGCCACTGCCCACCCCCTTGGGAGAATAAGGTTTACTGTACTTGGTAGGTCGTTTCTCGATATTCTAGCGGAGATCAGTCAAGATTGGTGCAGTAGTCGCCTTCATAAGGAAATCAAGCTGGTTCGAGTAGGAGGAAATAAAAGAGGAATCGTATGGTATCACAACGGGCCTATTTGACATAGGTGACGTCGTGAGGATTCTAAGGATTCCCCATTTAAGGATACTGCTTCGTGTCCGTAGTTTTGTTGGATCCAAGGAGAAACAGTATAGTGTCTGTTTCTCCTTGGATCCAATCTCTCTCAGTATGTACTAGATTTTTGTTTTGCATAATTATATTCATAACGAATAATTATACCCGATTGATAATCGTGACGAAGGCTTCATAAGATTGAAGTTCAACTCTATAGCAACATTTACAAAGCTTTTGAAACCCAAGATTACGTTTCAGTTACTCATTGGAAGCTGAATAGGGCGAATCTTTTCGGTCTCATCTGTAATTCGGCACTATGTACAGTTAAATCCCTAGCGGTACTGTCTCGGGCTAGTTGACCGGACTAATTTATTTTTCTGACTAGTCTACTTGAAAAGCCACTGAATAGTCAGGGCTGTTGCAAATTCGACCTAATGCTAAGTGACCTTTTTTACAAAACTTTAAAATCTCAAACGGTTTATTTATAAAATATATGATGCGATAAAGAAAACATTAGATGAACTTTAAGACAATTTTTTTTCATCTCTAGACCGATTACAGCTTCAGTAAAGGTTTCATATGAGCCCGTTTTTAACTAGGTCAATAAATTATTGTCCCAATTACGACGGTAATGCCTAATCCACAATCGACTCACATAGATCGGTCAGCAACTGTCTTACATGAGCCAGTCTGTGACTAACCTACGCAGTTTCATCAATGGCTGGTCTCGGCTCATATAGAACGACCCAGTGCGGGTCACCGACTGCCTCAGGCTGTTGCCGAGCTGGACGTATCAGCTTTTGTAGGACTTATTAATGTAGAAATGGGACAGAAAAATCATTGAAGCTGTCTAGCTCGTGGTACAGTTAGTTATGGGTCGATCTTCAGTACCACTGGCATACAATATTTTCCATCATATGATTTTGTATAAACGAGGCAACCAGCTCTAAAAACGATTTCCTAGAGGCGGAAATTTTATAGTTTTTAAGTACATCACACCATATTTTTAGGTATCTTACAAAGTAAGAACATTTTCTTGTTTTTCTTTTAAAAATATCATACAAAGTTTTATATCACACCTTGTAATACGAATAAGTCGCAACGTGTTTGAGTTGCAATTAAGTCAATTAATGTGTTTCTTGCTTTCATCCACAGCTCTCTCCATACACTTCGATCTGTTACTATCCACTTCATTTCGATGCGGTTCTACTTAAGGTTTTTGGTTACGCTTTCTGTACTGTATACAAGAATTGATATTAATGTGCGGTTCATATTTCAATATTTCAAAAAAAATAAAACAAAAAACTAACTTCAACTGATATTAAATGCGATAAGCAAAGCGATCATAATTTAGAAATCATTTGATGAGCGTTGTTGATATAAAGTAAGATGTAAGAATTAGCTAGATAGATGACTTCATATATATAGTATTAGAACTTTAAATAAGCAATGATGCATGACATATTGTTCCTTAGTTTCGTTATGCTTTGTCAAAAATTAAGATTTTTTGATTTAGAATTTCTTCTTAGAACATTTTAACACGCCTAAACAGCAAATTAGCTACATACTCGTATACCATAACCAGACAAGTTTTCTAAATCTAACCAAATCACACCCAATGCTTAGCCTTGGAGCTAAGAAAACCGAAAAAGAAAAAAAATCCTAAACCGCTGAAGTGTAACAAATCAAAGAACGAAAACAGAATGCAAAACCACGCAAATTAGAAATCAATTTTACACCTACACTGCATTTACCTGAATAATACCAACCAATAAGCCAGTTAAGTAACATGTCCTTGTGTACGCCTACGCCTACTGCGTAATATCCTTAATGTTGCTGCTGCTGCTGCAAAATGCCACGAACAGTTTACACTTCATTATCGCCGGTCGACCACAGTGCAGAAAATAGCAGCGCATTAGAAGGCAAAAAGTGTACAAATAGGATACGGTAAGGACATTTTTTTGATTTTTTTGCTGCTAGCGAAAATTTTGCGGCAACACAAAATTTGCTACAGGTGTAGCGTGAAAAATTTGCAATTTTTTTTACAAAAAAAAAATGTGTAGCAGGACTAAAAGGACTAAACAGAAAAAAAGACTCACAAAGTGACCAATGCGGTTGTTCATAAATAATAATTATGTTTTTTTTTTTGACTGCACCAATTTTACTCTTCACATATTGTGTGGTGGCATATTAATTTTGTGTTTAAGTTTGTGACACGCTAGTAGCACAGAAATCTCTCTGACTTTCGTCTGTCTGCTTGATAATTATAAGACTAGATCGTCAGATTTTTTTTTTGTCTAATTTTGAATATAGTAAAAACAGAAATCTCCAAACTTGAAAAACGATTCTGGCCTTCAATCAGAAAATTTTGAGTTCTTTATTAAATAAATTGGCTTGGCCAGAGAAGGTACAAATTCCTCCAGGGAGGAGTTCGACAGGAATTCCCATGACCTCTCTGAAGGTGCGAGTGAAAGAGGGAATAATCAGACTTGCAGAAATTAGTTGGACCACAAATCCTAAAGGTAATATATCGAAACTTACGTGGCCAGAGTACAACACTAAACGAACAGCCAACTCATGCGCCATAATAGACAGACTCTATCCATGATGGTTGGAGCTCTCACGGGACTCTGCCTGGTGGGAAGACATGCCGTCCGACTAGGGGTAGCATCAAATGACTTCTGTAAAAGCTGTAGAAACGAGGAAGTCGAGGAGAGAGTAGAACATTTTCTCTGCCACTGCCCAGCCCTTGGGAGAATAAGGTTTACCGTACTTGGTAGGCCGTTTCTCGATAGTCTGGCGGAGATTGCATCAGTCAAGATTGGTGCAGTAGTCGCTTTCATAAGGAAATCGAGCTGGTTCGAGTAATAAGAAATAAATGGGGGATCATATGGTATCACAATGGGCCTATTTGGCCTAGGTGACGTCGCGAGAATTTCGCGTCGTCACCTTTCCAACCTAACCTTTTAAATAAATATGGTAACCACACTTTTAATAGCTGCCCATGTTTAGAGAGGAACCCATGGCTTAGGTAGCATCCCTAGGAGCATAGGCCCCAAACAAATCCTCCGCTAAGTTTTGAGATTATATATGAAAAATGGTTTACTTATGAAATGATTTATTTCAAATATAATAAAAGCGATTCTAAGAGTAACCTATGTTCAGAAATTGAACCATGGCTGAGCTGGGACCACGATACATTATAGCCCCCATACAAAATTTCCGCCGAGTTTTGAGTTTTTATATGAAAAATGGGTTAGTTATCAAGCGATTTGTTTCAAAAATGGTCAACAATGCATCTTGAGCAACCCATGTTCTCAGTTGAATACATGATTGAAGTAGGATATAGCCCCCATACAATCCGAAATTACAAATCCATTTTAAACAAGAAAGAACGCTGAAGTCGAGTATGCTCGACTGCAAGATACCCTGTACCCAATCTATATGTACCTTAAGTTAGGTTCTATTTGACTACCATACATCATTGAATTGGATTTTTATAGAAAAACTTAAAAAAATCCGGTATATCTTTGATTTGGTTTATACCTAAAATTTTGTTGGGCCTACCCATATTGGTCTATTTCATTGGGACTACCATAGACATAATTTATACTAAATTTAAATTTTCTAGAATAAAAAGCAATGACGTTTTTATGTAAAAACCCAATATTTTGGAGTAAATTTGTATGGGGGCTATACCTAAAATTTTGTTGGTCCTACCCATGTTTAGATATTTTATTGGGACTATCATAGACATAATTTATACTAAATTTGAACTTCCTAGAATAAAAAACAATGACGTTTTTATGCAAAAACCCAAAATTTTGGGGTACATTTGTATGGGGGGTACCCCTTAAATGGGTCTAGAGAAAAACCGTTTGTAAGTGCACACTTGACGGCCTTGGAGAGTCTAAGTTTCAATTTTGAAAGCTCTACCTCTTACAGTCTCCGAAATAATCGTTTTCATACGGCAGACAGCATGACAGACGGACAGACGGACGGACAGACAGACGGACGGACGGACGGACGGACAGACGGACAGACAGACAAAGCTAGTTCGACTCCCCTTCCAATGCTGATCAAGAATATATATACTTTATAGGGTCTATCTTGCCTCCTTCTGTCTGTTACATACATTCGCACAAACTTAATATACCCATTTACCCTTTGGGTACAGGGTATAAAAACTAAATCTAATCATTGTGTCTGGTATTGAAGCTTCGGTTTCACGGAAGCTTACTTTTTTTCCTTGTTTTTTCGTTTAGTTTAATGCAGTTTTAAAAATTATTTTCGTTAACTTAATTTCATAAAGTACTACTTGCGCATTTTAAAAATAAAAAGTTTAAGTTAATTGAGCCATAAGGCAAGCAGAGAGCAAAAATGCTGTTTAAAATGTTGGTACTGGAACAAATTTTAAATATTTTAAATTAACATGCAATCTTTTGGATTATTGAAAAGATAAAACCAAGAAAGAAAAAAAAACAAGCCACAGCATTTCAATTCGATATTTCAATAAAAATAGGAAATGTTCTGTGTTATTTTTGATGCGTTTCCTGGAAAATGACTTTACAAACTTTTTATACTCGAATATATCCCAAAACAGCCACAAAACAACATTTTTTCGACAACAATTCACGCTTTAATGACTAATTATAGACGCTTTTATACCAGAATATTCCTAAAAAGAAATTGTATGTCATGCCATGATGAGTTGTCATAAAATCTTCAAAGTTGTCAAAAGTACAAAAGTCGAACTGTCAGATTCCGTTCGAAGCGAATTGGTATTGAAATTTTATTTCGACACGAAAAAAAAAAAATGTCGTAATTGATTTTATGGTCAATGTCATTCGTCTATTTTGCTGTAGAACAACTAACAAGATCGTAAATCAATGAACCAAACATGCTGAGTTTATGACTCTCTTCTCTCTCCGTCTCTAGGTATACTCGTAGCGATAAAACCGAACGATCGATCGTACAGCTGTGCTGTGTGAGAGTAATAAAATCATCAATAGGTCAAATTTCTTGTTGTTGTTTTTGCTAATTTGCTTTTGCATTTTATGTTACAAAGAGAGCCTCAATGACAGCAAGAAGCGGAAAATCTTAGGTGTTATCATGTTCTTGCCTCATGGAAAATACAAGCAATGTCCTTCATTCATGAATTTGCATGCTGTGCGTCTAACTGCCGCACTGCAGGTCTTTTTTAATGCAATTGTGCTAAAATATATCTGCAACGGAATATGACCGTATATAAACAAATTATCACCGGTTTAACTTGTCAGCTAGACACCTAGTGTGTGTGCCTGTAGTTAGTTTGTTAGTTAAAGAAGCAATGACCTTGCATAGACTGTTTCATATAGTTTGGTTTGTTCTTGACACTCACAGCTTGAAACGATTGGGGGTATGGTTGCAAGAAAAACCAATTCGATTAGCTGTTGTGTTTTTACTGTGAAATATTTCCGAGAATGAAAGTTAGATGTTAAAAGATGTAAAAATAAAAAAAAATAAATAAAACAATAGAAGAGAAGAGAAGAGAAGAGAAGAGAAGAGAAGAGAAGAGAAGAGAAAGAGAAGAGAAGAGAAGAGAAGAGAAGAGAAGAGAAGAGAAGAGAAGAGAAGAGAAGAGAAGAGAAGAGAAGAGAAGAGAAGAGAAGAGAAAGAGAAGAGAAGAAAAGACTAGAGATGTAACATATGCCTTGGGACTACTTTAGAACATAATATTAAGTTAGTCGTCTTGACATCGTAGAGCTAACATGTGTATGCTAATTTTAATATAAAGAAATCAAGGTAGAGTGATGAGTGATATGCATCTTATTAATATACTTATTAATTCTATTTAGCAATGAAGTCAGAAGAGTTCAAATCTGGCCGGTTAATCTAAGAATATATACATCTATAATCCCAAAAAACATGCGGATGTGCTGCTTATTTGATTAAAGATCAAGCTAAAGTTAATGCTCCCCACATCATCAGATAACTTCTTTAAAAAAAAATAGTTTTTAATATTCTGACCACTTGTTGGTAAGCCACAGATATTTTTCATTCGTAAAATGCATTAAAGGATACATTGAAGACTCCACAAAGTACATACATTGTCTGGCATTCAAAGTATAATCAACTTCAGACCGTTTTCCGTAAAAAACTGAAAGTATACGACGCATATTGAAAAATGAGCTCAAGGTCAAACCTTAAAAGTTTCAAATGTCGCATGATCTTACACCCAAGCAGAGATCTAAGAAGTTTCTTCGTTTTGCCGAAAGCAATCAGTTTCCAAAGAACTTATTTTCTTACGAGAAAAGTTTCCCAATTGGGCAATTTGTATACTCTCAAAATGATTGTGTTTACCGGACCGAACGTTCATGCCAGAATTGAAGCCATCTGTTGATCAGCAGGAAGAAGCATCCGTTACAAATAATGGGCCGCTACAACCGCTTCAAAAAAAAATGTGACATTTTATCGGGAATGTATTCTGGAGGCTACTTTGAAGACGTGTGTAGACAAACAATTCTGTAGCAGACCATGAACGTTTCAAGACAAGACTCGACAGCGTCTCACTGAGCACGAGTGAACCATGCATATCTAACAAACAACGTTCCAAGCTTCTGGGCTATTTTGGAGACCAAGGCTCGAGTTAAAATACACCAGCCTCGAGACACTGAAGAAAGTAATTATCCTTGAGTGGGCGCTAATAACGGCAAGTCACATTAGGGCATCGTGCGATTCGTTTTGACAAAGTCAAGGTAAAATGTGGTCATATCAAGCCACAGTAAATTGATTCTAAATATTTGATAATTTTTACATATTCTGTACTCAGAGATGTATAAAAATCATTTGCCAAACCGAATTTATGGTCTTTTGAAGAGGTAACTCATTAGGTCTTTCACTTTAAATTGGAATTATAGACTTCTAATGTCACTATCGATAAGGATTCATAGCTTAGGTCTGTGTGATTAATCGATTATTCAATGAACAATCGATTATTTTGTACAATAAACTGATCAATTAGTTGAAGAATTAATAATTTATTAATCAATTGATTATTTAATCAATAATTAAGTAGTAAATAGAGGACAGTCTCGGCATTGAATAGCAAGTGTAATAAGAAAGCTTTTCTAGGTGAGAAGCAAACAAAAAAAAAAGTAAATATAAAAAAGGTTCCCTTTTTCTCTTTTTGAAGTTATACTTAAATTATGAAATATAATAAAATCAAAAAATATTATCAATAAATATTTTTTGATAATCATGATTAATCAGCAACAATCGATTTATTTATTTTGTCAAACATCAACAATCGATTATTTCCAACATAATCACGCAGCCCTATTAAAAATTCATGAGTCCCAATTGGTATACTCCATTTTTTTCAGCCAGGTTTTGTGTAATATTTAACAAATATTTTCTTGTAGAAAAAAAAATAGAAGGGAAGTGACTTTGTACAGGGGACTATAAGTTTTATTGGACTGATACACATAAAATCGGTATATAAAAAGTGACATTAGAAGTGTTTAAAATCGATAATGGATGGTAAGTTTGTACGGAGGCTATTCCTTTGGCATCTGAATTCAACATACAAACTTTCTAGTATCTAGAACGACTAAGTAGCGACTTTCAGTTCAATATTTTCAAAACAGAGCAAATCCCAAATTAATTCCTCTGGTTGAGCTGATCAATATATACAATTTAAAGAGTCTTCGAGACAAACAAATAATGCGCGTTATTTGTCAGATTTTCAAAGAATTCAACGCTTACCCTCGTTCAAAATGTGGCCTTGAATAATTATAATTTTAAGTGTACATTTTTATATTATTACTTGAATTATAATTGAGACTCATTCTGAAAAAATAATGAGTAAAAGAGATTTATGGTTAAAATAGACTTCCAAACTGTGGTAATTTTTATATCATATTTTTTTTTTTTTTTTTTTTTTTTTTGAGCAGTTATACATAAAAATGCTTCAGCAATCCACACAGCTGTTTATAGTTATACAATTATAAAACATAAATATATAATTCAATTTTATTATAGTTATACAATTATAAAAACATAAATATATAATTCAATTTTATTTCACCCAAAATGATGCCATCAGACTTCACACGAGAAACACATGTTCCAACCTACAAATCAAAAATTAATGCTAAGCTTATATAAAACACCATTCCAAAAAACCTTCAATTAAAAATAATTTAATGAAAAGTAGGGATACATTATTATTTATAATTTTTTATTTTATTTTTTTTTTTTTTTTTAAACTAAAACAAACAAAATAACAAAAAAAAAAACTAGTTTGACTTGACTATTTCAAGCCAAAACAAACAAGATAACAAAAACAAAAACCAGTCGTTGCTCCTAATACCCTGTACCCAATCTATATGTACCTTAAGTTAGGTTCTATTTGACTACCATACATTAATTAGTTTTTTTGAAAACAAAATGGGTCATATTGGATTTTCATAGAAAACTAAAATATCTTTTTTGATTTGGTTTATACCTAAAAATTTTGTTGGGCCTACCTATGTTTTAGTTTGGGACTATCATAGACATAATTTATACTAAATTTAAATTTTCTAGAATAAAAAGCAATGACGTTTTTATCTAAAACCCAATATTTTGGGGTAAATTTGTATGGGGCTATACCTAAAATTTTGTTGGTCCTACCCATGTTTAGATATTTTATTGGGACTATCATAGACATAATTTGTACTAAATTTGAACTTCCTAGAATAAAAAACAATGACGTTTTATGCAAAAACCCAAAATTTTGGGGTTACATTTGTAGTGGGTACAACTTCTGAAATGGGTCTAGAGAAAAACCGTTTGTAAGTGCACGCTTGGCGGCCTTGGAGAGTCTAAGTTTCAATTTGAAAGCTCTACCTCTTATAGTCTCCGAAATAATCGTTTTCATACGGCAGACAGCATGACAGACGGACAGACGGACGGACGGACGGACAGACGGACCGGACAGACGGACAGACAGACAAAGCTAGTTCGACTCCCCTTCAATGCTGATCAAAAGATATATATTTTATTGGTTGTGTTTTCCCCCCCTCTGTCTGTTACATACATTCGTACAAACTTAATATACCCTTTTAGGCACTGGGTACAAAAAATCTTATTAAAACAAACAAAAGACTCCAACAGAAGTTCGGTTTTTTAATTTTTTTTCAACTTTACTAAAAAATCGTGCTCAAACTGTGTTCTCCATTTGAAGGGGAAAAACACAATACGCGCCAGCGAGTGACATTTGTTATGTCAATGTGACAGCTATCAATCGAAATCGGAATTGTCAGATGTCAACAGTCGACGACTACGCGAAGTCAAAGTCAAAGTCTGTCGTTTTTTCATAGTTGAAGTCGTGCTTGTCTTTGTTGCTGCCTTTCTTTAGTGTTGACAAACGTTTCTCTTGTGAGCTGTCAACTGTCAGCGTACACAGCGGGGACCTCCCAAAAGAATATAGGTATTTTTCTATAAGAAAACTTCTTCTCTAAGAACTTTCTTTCTGTGGCAAGCGCTGCTAATTGATTTTTGCGGTTAAAAATGCATTCGTATCGGTTCTGAAAATTTTCGCATTTTTTTATATAATAATTTTGCATGCATTTTGAGGCGTTACTAATAAATGAGCTCGAGATAACTCTCAGAGACTTGTGAAATTTTTAAGAAATTATTCAGCTACCTAAGAAACTAATCAAGTAGAAGTTGAAAATAACTAAATCTTCTATGGCGTCACAGCATGTTGCATGCGCCTAGGGATTCCGTTGCTTTAGAATTTTCTCTTTCTGTCATCTATCAAGTTTTTCGCTTGAAAAAAAGTCTAATGACAGGTAATATTTTTGGTTGATTGTTTTATAAGACTCAAGTACCTGTAAAGAATTATTTCTTTTGGTTTTGCTATCTAAAAATCTTTTAGGGATTCTTTTTTTTTTTGCTTTGAGTCTTTGCAAATTGTTTGGCTTAGCCTGTGATTTAATTTTTGTACGCAGAAATCAATTTCGTTGCGGTTGAAAAAAAAAATAATAAAAATTCTAAAATAATATTTACCTAACACATTACTACTTCATTCATTCAAAAAAAAAAAGAAATATTTCTGCCACAGAAAAATTATTCCAAAAATAAATAAAAAAATGTATACAAGACACATCAACACAACTGTCGCGCTTGTTATCCTTCGAATGTTTATCCTTTTTGTCATCACTAACAAAACTCCTTCACATTCATCATTATTTTTATCATGACGAGAACATATGTTGTGCCTTCCATTTCATTTCATTTAATTTAAATTTATTTCGTTTTTAATGAAAATTTTTAGTGTTACAGTTTTGAGTTTTTCACTTTCAGAGCGAAAAGAAACCTTTTTTTTTAGAAGACCAAAACAAAAATATCATCGAACAGATTGTTATCTTAATGACTTTATTCTTTTTTTTTTTTTGGGCTTTGTCTTGGTCTCATAGCTATATTTCAATCTATTGTCCTGTCTAGTCCTTGACCAGCAGTTGCTTTGTTATATTTAAAATATTTTCTATTTCATTTCGAACAACACAAATATTTTATTTTTATGTGTCTGACCTTCTCTAATTTCCTAAACTATTTTTGTATTATTTTACCAGAGTATCTTTTCTTTTTCAGTAATTGTTATATTTTCCATTGCAGTTTTTTTTTTCCACTTTGTGGCTTTTTCAACTGCATTCTTTCAATTGCGATTTGTCTGATTGTGAGTATCCTTTTTTCTATACAAGTGCTTTGTGTTGTTCTGTGCCTGTGTCTGTGTGTGTGAGTATATTCAAGTGGCTTGTGGCTGCATAATGTTTTAGTTTTGTTTTCTACAGGATGTGCGCTGATTTGGTTATCTGAGATTTTCTTTTTTAAAAGATTCATATACAATATGATATATTGTATACTATATATGATGTGCCTATTACTAATGTGTTTATAATTTGTTGTTACAAGTGATGCTGCAGGTTAAAATGTCTACCATATGTCGTGTATATTGTGTTTAAATTTTGCAAAAGCATAATTTCAGTGAGGTAGACCATGTATCACACAGAAAGTCAACAGCTGTACTTATTGTTGAAATAATTACTAAATTTTTTAATTGGATTTGAAAGAGTATACTGTACTTTTTGTATCTGATTGAAAAATATGAGATCTGACAACTTTTGTATATATTTAAGGAGTGACATAGATTTATCAAAGATTGATCTGTTTTGCTTTTTTTTTTTTGCTGTCTTTTGTTCTATAACACAGTTCGACAAATTTTACTCTTTAATTGTTATAAGATAAATTCCATATGATTCTTAAAAGATTTGATTACGAATTGAAAACCGGAATATTTTTGTCCAGTAAATTAGGGAGAAAGTAGTAAAAAAAAAAAAATATTATTTTATTTTTAAAATTGAATCAAAAAAGCTATGATAGGGCTGTGTGATTGTTGAAAATAATCGATTGTTGCTGATTGTGAAAATAAATCGATTGTTGCTGATTAATCATAATAATCAAAAAATATTTGTTGATATAATTTTTTTGATTTTATTATATGAGGTTGTCAAATATCTCCCTTCCGCCTTTTAGAGAAACGTTCCGTGAGATTAATGGTGTTTTGGGAGATGGTACTCTATCACTTCGAACCGCGGAGGAATGGTTTCTACGATTCAGAGCCGGCGGAAGACCTGTAAAGACGAATACCGATCAAATCATGGAAGCATCGTGACATCTCATGACATCGCCCAGGAGAGATGGGAGTTAGTCACCAAACCATTTTAAACCATCTGCAGAAGGCTGAATACAAAAACAAAAAAGATTGATGTTTCGGTGCCGCATGATTTGACGCAAAAAAACTTTCTGGACCGAATCAACGCCTGCGATAGGCTGCTGAAACGGAACTTACTCGACCCATTTTTTAAGCGAATGGTGACTGGACTGGAAGGTTTTGCTGTGTTTGGTGTAATTGGAAGGGAATCCTCCACTATGGCCGGATGCTTAATTCTACCATCTACTGCGAACAACTGGACCGCTTGAAGCAGTCAATCGAGCAGAAGAGTCCAGAATTAGCCAACACAAATTGCGTCTAACTGTTGTTGATCTATAATGAATCAGTTCATAACTAGACTCCATTTGATCAGTTTTACCAGCAAACTTGTAGTTTTTCATGCGGATATCATCTTGTTCCGAATTTATGAAGAACATACTTGCTAACGTTTTCAAAATAGTAGCAAAAAGTCCGTACCTATTTTACCCAAGTAAAACTATGATTGATACGAGGTGAAAACATCCAACATTTCAAATTCAGTGAAAGTTTCGATAATGGACAATTCAAATAGGCGGATATCTCTATTGACCCAGACGATTTTCTTGCTCCCAACTTTTGGTTTGTATTTAAGCATGAATTGCGCTCTCATGTACAGATATATCCCTTGACTGGACAAAATCACTAGAACCATGGATGTCCGCCCAAGACAGTTTCAACTGTATTTATATTAACATTTTCTGTGTTCTAAAACAATCGATTATTTTGATGTACAAAATAGTTGCTGCGATCATAGACATCGATCTTTTGTCATACAAAATATTAACTTGGGACCTGAAATATTGAATTCAATTTTTTTATTTGTTCCAGACCACTAGTAGGCAAATTCTCTGGTAATATATCTAAACAATTAGTCACCGAGAAAATCAAGTATATGTAGATTCGGTTTGTAAAACTGTTTAAAAATATGCTTATATATGCTCTGTGAAATTTTGCTTTTAACAATTTTTTTTTTTTTTTTTTTTTTTGCTATTTATTTAAGCTATTTACGTATCTCACAAAACGTTTTACAATCAGCTTGCATACACATGTGGCGCCCAGTTTGCATCGTAGCCACATTTTCTGACTACAAATCTTGACGTCGGCACGCTAATTACTTGAATCTTTTTTGTTTTTTTATGGCAATTTGTGAAGCGCCGCGCCGTATTCTCCCGTCATTAAATTCATTTTATTAGCCATCGAAATGCTGTAATTAAATATCATATAAAATCTTTCTACAGTTTTGCATGGCGCTTAAGTTTTTTTGATTTTCACACCTTTTGTAAAGTTTTTTATTTTAGGTTAACACTCATCTTTCACATGTGAAATGTGTGAAATGGTACGAAAACAGTTGGTCACAATGATTATTTGTCTATATTTTCAGGGTGCTAACTAATTGCCACAATAGAATTCCTTTTCTTTTTTTGTAAAATGTCTTTTGTCGAATTCATTAAAGGCGCTTGAACACATGTTAACACTTTGTTGCCAAAGATTGACGGAAATCATTAAAGGCCTTTGAACCCTAAACCTAAAAAAAGGAAAAAGAAAAGGAAAAATCTTATCGAACGCGTTACTTAAATTGTATGTTGAAGGGTTTCCTGTTGCATTTCTTTTACATTTTATTTTATTTTTTTTTTTTTTAATTTTATTGCTAATGTTTGTGTGCCGCATACAAAATAAGTAAAATAATAAAAATTAAACTACAAATTCATTACAGATAAAAATTATATTCGTTTTATTTTATGCAATCGAAAAAAAAACGTTTAAATATAAAAATATATTTTATTATTTTTATGATATTCTAATAAAAATGTTTTTCAAAGAAAATGTCATAAAAGTCATAAGCGTTGCCATAAAGTGGTTTTCGTTGTTCGATCCCTTGATGCAGGTCCCGATATACTATATAGTTTCATTTTTTTCTTTTGTTTTTAGTTTGATCGTCAAATTTGATGATATTTTATTATAAAATAAATTCCCTCATGACTGCATCAGTTGTTGTGGTTTTAAAGGTGTGAATTTGTCTGTTTTGTTGATTCTTCAAAATATTTGTGAATTCATAAATGTTGCGTTCCACATACACTGAGAAATAATAAAAATTTAATTATTAAAAATACTTGAATTTCTGCTCTGAAGTGAAAGAATCGTACCTAGGATCATATCATGGATCTTACCTTTCTCGACCTTCCTTATCACAAGATCGCTTGATAAAAAAAAAAATTTTCTTATAAAATTTCAAAAATTGGGGCTTGATTTGTATGGGGGCTATATACCAAAGTAGACCCACCTCAACCATTGGACCCGTTTTAATCATGGGTAGCTATAAGAAGTCTTTTTACCGTATTTGACACAAATTGCTTTATAAATAAATCGTTTTTCTAATAAAATTTCAAAATTGGGGGATGATTTGTATGGGGGCAACCCACCTCAAGAATAGGTCCTTCCATAAACATGGGCTGCTGTAAGAAGTGTTTTTACAGTATTTGACACAAATCGCTTCCTAAATAAACCATTTTTTAAAAAACAAGAAAAAACGTTAACTTCGTTGGAACCGAAGCTTAAATACCCGTCACACGAATCTTTTAATAGTATATGTGTGATCATTAGTGGCTTAAATACATTTATAAATATATATTCGAAAATAATAACTTTTTCATACATTTGATCGAAAATAATCGATAAGTTTGTATGGGGACAATGGCTAAACATGGGCGTGGCACCTTGGATTTGTTATTGGATGTCATTAGAGTTGTTTTTTTTACCAAATTTGAGTGAATTTTTCTCATAAATAATATCTATTTTTATACAAAAATTCGAAAAAGGGCGGTAAATTTGTATGGGGGCTATAGCTAAAAATGGGCGTGGCAGCTTGGATTTGACATAAGATGACATTAGAAGTATTTTTACCAAACTTGGAGTGACTACATTCATGAATAAAAGCTATTTTCATAGAAAAATCCGAAAAAAAACGGTAAGTTTGTATGGGGGCTATACCTTAAAATGGTCGTGGCACTTTGATTTTAACACTTGAACTGCTTAGGACTGAAAAAAGCTTAAGTTCCGAGTTTCAGGTCAATATCTTTAAAACTGAGCGAATGAAACACATACATACAGACAGACGGACAGACGGACAGACAGACATACGGACATGGCTAGATCGACTCGTCTCGTCGAGCTGATCAAGAATATATATACTTTATAGGGTCTAAGATGTCTCCTTTAATGCGTTACAAACTTTCTGACAAAAATGATTCACACTGTGTGTGACGGGTATAAAAAAACTTAAATAGTTGTATGGGGGCTAACCCCAAAATGAGCGTGCACCATAGTTTTAACACTTTAACTGCTTAGGGCTGAGAAAAGCTTAAGTTTTGAATTTCATCTCTATATCTTAAAAACTGAGCAAATGAAACGTATAACTACAGACAGAAGGATATGGATAGATCGACTCGTCTCGAGTCGAGCTGATTAAAAATATATATACTTTATGGGGTCAATGGTGACTCCTTTTTGCGTTACAAACTTTTTGACAAACTGAATATACCATTTCACACTGTGTGACGGGTATAAATAAATTTACACTTTAATTTCAATTTTATGATTATTCGTTCCATCCCTGATCTAAGTACATGTCCACTTTGCCTAAATACGTCCCCTTACATACAATTTAATACTTTAAAGCATACTGTTTGCAGCCTCGAATAATATATTGACCCATGCTTTGTAACATAAATGAGCCTCTTTGGACCCAACAACAAGAAATCCATTGACAAGGGCTCTTGGCCAACAGTTTTTTAAAAGTCCAAAGGTTCTTAAGATTTTTGAGAGAACCTGTCTCTTAATATTATCTTGAATTTTATCAGGCTAAGTAATTAGTTCAATCAATCTATTCACTAAGCCGGTCTGAACTATGGTTACTTACTTGACCAACTGACTGACGGTTAATTACCACGGATAATTACCACATTATCAAAGTGTGTTTACTCAGCCTAGAGAATAATGAAAGAAGTATACTTAAAGTCCAATTGAATCCAGACTTAGGTTTATTCAACAATCTTCGACGAAGGATACACTCAAGTTTATTAAGGAACGCGAGAATAAGATCTCCTCCTAACCGATGCTAGTATCGCTCCCATAAACGGAAAAAATTAATGTAAGAACAACTATAAATGTTCTCCAAATCATCGACCCAATTAGTCTAAGGAGTGCTTACACCATTGCTTACACCATTCTTTCTTCAGCATCCCGACTCTAGACAAAATCTATATTATCTTTCAGGCTCGTATTTTTTAAGTGTGCATCTAAATAAACCAATAAAACCCATATAAACGCATCTCTTCGTACTTCAACTCACTAAATCCATTCAATAGATTTGGCTTTAGTTTGCGTTTGATTGCCAAATTAAGGGGGAATAATATTTACTACTTAATTTTAATCGTTCATATTAATATTATATTTCAATTTCTCTCTGTGTATTTTACAACATTTTTGACTTTGTATGAAATTGCTTTTTGTTTCTGAAAATTTTTTATGACACATCTTTTGCCTTAACTTTAAGTTTTATTTATAGCTGCAGTAAGTGCATGATCTCTCCCTAACATTTCTACATTAATTCAAGACAAGACACAATCAGTCACTCAAATATTTTATGCGCGTATCCTTTTTTTTACGATTGCAGCAAAGTTTTTTACACGTTTGACAGCAAAAAATAAAAATATTTTTATGAGCAAACATTAATCAAGTTTTGCTGTTAACAGCGAAAAAAATTTTATTGTTTATTATCGCATATAAAATATGTTTCCTTAAGATAAAGAAATTGTTATTATATTGTCAAGTACAGTCACAAATCGATGTTTAGAATATTGACAAAATATTTGAAATTATCGCAACTAATTTGTTGCACTAAGCACTCGAAACGCTCTAATAATGCACTTAAGCATTGATTTTTAGTTAGATTATGCAAAGCAATTTTATGGAACGAATTGACTTGTAAAGGATAATAAGTAGAACATAAGGCATAAGGCTTTAAGACTTCAAAGATTGTATGCCGCATTAACTGAAGTGGAAGTTGAGCACATGTGTGCTGCATAATGTTGCAAGATTGTCTAATGAAGCCATTAGTAAGGCATAAGTTGCTTTGCGATAAGATACGACTAAGCGTTTCTTTGCGATCCTTTAGAGTAGCCATTTTGCGCGTGTATCCTTTGTGCCTGCTGTGCCTTTATCATACACAATCGTTGCCGCCGCCTTCGAAAAAATGAAGAACAAAAGACGCTATTTGTTGTTGTTGCTCTCTAATACGCCTAAATTAGATCAAGATCGGTTACTGTGGCTGCCACATCAACAACAAAACCTAATAAAGAATGCGAACGCCATCAAAAAAAAAAAAAAAAAAAAAACCTCAAGAGACAGCTGCTGCTGCTCTTGTGCGAAGGAGTCATTAAAACTTGGCTCGATCGTTTTGGTTTTAGTTTTCTGTTTCTTTAGTCTGGTTTACACCCTGAAAACATATTAACTTCACTTTCAATACAGCAATTTTTGAGTGAGTATCATCGCATAATGATGGCAAGTTGATCAAGACATCAACTCTATAACTATTGTATACGCATCATGATAACACCTGACTGGCTGGCTGACTGACTGACTGAACGGAATGGAGCGATGTTGAATGCTGATTACCCAGGGCAGAGCAGAAGTTAAAGTGAAATGAAGACCGCATGCCGTGCAAAAAAAAAAAAAAAAGAAGACACAAAATCAGAAATATTTCATTAAAATTGAAACAAGAGAAAATTTTAACTTCTGTTTTAACAAAGTTTAAATACTCTTAAAATGTGAAGAGACTTCGAGGATGTCTGGTAGAGTATATTAAAATTGTGCAAATGTTTTTAACAACCAAAATATTGTGATTTATTAGACCCTTCGAAATTATAAAAATCATTCCGTTTGTCAATTCATTGAGCTCAAATACACATCACACGAATCCTCAATAACAAACGACTAACCATCATTGGCGCAGGTAATATTTCGTTAAGGCGTTCTGTGAAGGTTAATGGTTTGATAAAACCCAATATATAATAATTTTCTGGAAATAAACATGGAAATGAGAGTTGAATTTATTTGGGAGCCATATTGGGTTGTCATTAGAAGCGTTTTTATCCAATTGAAATAAAGAAATTCATAAATAATAATTTTTTATACCCTGTACCCAAAGGGTAAAAGGGCATATTAAGTTTGTGCGAATGTATGTAACAGACAGAAGGAGGCTAGAAGGAAAGTCGAACTAGCTATGTCTATCCGTCTGTCTGTCTGTCTATCTGTCCGTCTGTCCGGAGAGACTATAAGAGATAGGGCACCCATATTTGAAACTTAAGCTCACCTAAGCCGCCAAGTGAGCACTTGCAAACTCTAGCCCCATTTTAAGGTGTACCCCCATAAAAATTTATCCCAAAATTGTATGTTTTTGCATAAAAACGTTATTGTTTCTTATTTTAGGAAGTTTAAATTTAGTATAGATTATGCCTAGGATAGTCCCAATGAAATAGACCAATATGGGTTGGTCCAACAAAATTAAGGTATAGCCCCATAGAAAGATATACCCGATTTTTTAAGTTTTCGTATGAGAATTCAATTCAATGAGGTTTGGTAGTAAAATAGAACCGATCTTAAGGTTCATTAAGATTGGATACAGGGTATCTTGCATTCAGCGTTCTTTCTTGTTTTCATATAATCTAGGAAATAGTCGGTAGGTTTTTATGGGTGTTATATAGTGGTCCGATTTTAATCTAATCAAAACTGAAAACATGGGTTGACGTATGAACTATTTTGGCATATATGAAATAAATATCATATAGAAAATGGGCTGTAAATTTATATGGGTGCTAATCGTGGGCGTGGCATCTTTGATTTACACACTTAAAGCAAATAGTTGTGGCCGAAGAAAATTTCTCCAGTAAGCAGACAGACGGTAAGACAGAAGGTGGGCCTAACTTAATCGATTTGTCTCGTCGAGCGGACCAAATACATACATTCTGTAAAAGAAGTTTCAGGAAACCATTTTCTTTGATTATCGTGGTGTGGTTTACTCTGAGTTTTCCCACGAATGGTCAAATTGTTTAATAAAGAATATTATATATCCATTTTGAGGCACCTACGTGACAGCATTCGCCGAAATCGGCCGGAATTGTGGATGGATAACTAGTAGATTTTGCACGACGACAACACGTCATCTCATCGAGTCGTGATTTTTACAGGAGTACAAAGCCATCGGCAATGGTCCAAATTTAAGGGTTAAAAACACCCTTTGAGATTGTGGGAGAGTGTCAAAACATTTTTAAAATTTCTTTTATTTGCTTAAAATTTCTTATTTGGGGGCTTTCGGGTTCACTGTATTCAAATATCATGCCAGAACTTTCCAATTCAAAATGGCGCATGCAATTTAGCGACCAAGAAATATAAAATCTGATTAGATTCACTTTTACCTAAATACTAGGAGGTCGCCATATTGTATCCGCTATTTTGAAATTAAGATTTGTAGTATGGAATTTGGATTCAGTGACACCGAAAAACCGAAGCTAAAATTAAAGAACACGTCTGAATCAATTTATTTCATCTAGCTGATCAAAAGTATAAAGATAATTTATAGAATCTTCAACATCTTCCTTCACTTGTTACAAACTTCTTAACATAATTAGTATACCAAGTAATAACTTATTTACAAAGAGTACAAAAAGATGAAATAAAATGTCTCAATTTCAATGGAAACCAGTTCACTTCACTCGATGCTGTTGTGGCCAACCGAGTTAATGACAGGTTTTATTCATAAATGCAAAAAAAAGAAAATGTTGCGCCTTCTTTGACTTTAGCCTTCAGCCTTGTGTTGCGTTGCGTTGCAACTAGCCGCGCTACCTGCTTTTGCTTTTGCAGACAATTGCCAATATAAGTGGCTACAGTTGGGCTTCAAAGACTACAAATCCGAATACTTCTGCTGCTGCTTCTAATGTCTAAATTTTCATGCGTGCTGCGTTTTGTTTTTTTCTGAGTTTTTTTTTTTTTTGCTAACTTCCTTTCGCCTTTCATGTTGCATAACCCATAATTATATTCTCAAGTGAATTAGAGAAAGAGACAGAAGGAATTGAAGAAAAGGTTCCCAAAAGGGATATCTCTTCAGGCTCGTTTGTAGTCATTTTGTGTTTACCACGAATTTTCTGGATTCTGGATTTTGTTTTTACTTTTTGTGTTCGTGCGTCGCCAGTTTAACAACTAAATTTGAAAATTTGACACAAACAATGTAGCCACTCGACTCGACTTCAATATAAACGATATACGACCTGAGGCACAACACGA
This sequence comes from Leucophenga varia, assembly GCA_018903435.1. NCBI lineage: Eukaryota > Metazoa > Arthropoda > Insecta > Diptera > Drosophilidae > Leucophenga > Leucophenga varia. The sequence continues at coordinate 55,246 of JAEIFJ010000651.1, forward strand.
GTATCAGTTGGGTGCTCGATCGCTCGTTTGTAGTGCACAGTCTACGAATTTTTAATTAATTTATTTATGTATCATAGCTGTGCTACAACAGACTCCTGCTAACTACCTCCAATAATAATAAGAAGTGTCTTGGCATTCCATTCCTGACGCCGCTGTTTTCGTCTTCGTCTTCGATTCAATGCTGTCGCCACTGCTGTCTACAATTTGAAGTGTCTCGAAATTACCACCGATCGTCAGCATGAACCACAAGGGGTTCGGTTCGTTTCAATTTTTTTTAGTTTTTCAATTCTACTTTTGATCCTGCACAGATTAAGCTGCTTTTACTTGAAATTCATATGAAATTATTTTTGATTTCAACAAATTTAATATGTATGTGGCGGATTGTCTTTTGTTGTGGAGAATAACTACAAAAAGGTGCACACAATACAATTCGGTAGTCAGTGATGGGAATGATGCACCTTTTGGTTACTTAGTTGTGAACAAGTAGTTTAAAGGAAGTGGAAGAAATTTTTGAGAGCGGATGCTAGATAAGAAAGTGTATTACGGTTTTTTTTTTTGTACTGTTTTCGGCAGTTTTGAAATAGTTAAGAAATAGTGAAGCTGAAGGTTAAACGAATACTGATATGCTAAGATCGTGCAGAAGGTGGCAGGAGCGACCTCTAAAGTATATTTTTAGTTAGCCTCGAAAGATGATTTAAAGTAACTATGTAAGTTTATTGATCTAGAGACTATTGAATATAGAGTCTTACTATTTTTTTTATTATAATCTGATAAATTTATTTGCGATCTATCTTTAAATGACAATCAGCAAGTTGTTCGGGTAAAGGGAACAGTTGCGGACTGTGCGTTGTCGGAGCCATTATGGATATGGAATAAGGGATGGGGATGGGAAAAGGAATAATTAAAAGTAATAATAAACATGAGTGTTATAGTCTCCCATGAAGGAGACTGAGTTGGTGAAGCCTTTTGAGCCTTCTTATACTGGAGTTGTTGTTTGACGGCGAGGAATGTTGGCATGCATGGCGAGCCGATTTATATAAGAGGTGCTTAATCTGTAATTTACTGCTATACCAGCGTACCCCGAGTTCTTCATGTATCTCTTGTTGGTGCAAACACGTGAGCGTTTGATTCATAATCCTCAGCGCCTTGTTTTGAAATATTTGAATAATAAAACAGTTACCCTGCTGGCAAGCAGCCCTAAATTGGGATTCCGTAGGTCCATAACGGCTTTATTATTGTTTTATAGACTAGGAGCTTGCTCCTCAGCTGGAGAGGTGACCTTCTTCCTGATAAGCCATAAATGTTTTTTTTTTTTAACCTTTCATTGAGCTGTGCCTTTTTGGTGAGAAAGGTGAGGACGTTGCCCAAGGCCCAAGCCCAGATACTTGGCTGTAGCGCTGCATGGGATTGTTGCTCCGTCGAGATGAACTTGGGGGACAGTTCTTTCCCTTCTTTAAAGAAAAGACATTTGAGGATTTCTCAGGGTTCACTACAATGTTCCACCTCTTGAGCCAAGTTGAGAAGATGTAGAAGTTGTCTTTGAGGGATTCTCGAAGCAACCTGTGGGGAAACGTTGAATGCCAAGAAACCGTATCGTCTGCATGCGTAGCGACAACCATTTTGTCTTCCTCTATAATCGGCAAGTCGGCTGAATTCAAGTGTGTAAAGGTCTGGTCCTAGAACACTTCCTATAAAACTCCGGCTCTGACTTCTTTATTTGGCAATTTTCTTTCCCACATCTAACGAAGGAACTCCTGCGCTCATGCTAGGACCTAATTTAAGTTATAGTACGGAGCAAGTAGGATCGTCTTAAGTTTGTGAAGCAGACCTGCATGCGCACTCCTGTTGAAGGTTTGCTTTACATCCAGAAAGACAGCCGAACAAAACTTCTTGTCCTCAAATGATTCCAGTATCTTCTCGACTAAGCTGTGGTACTATTTCAGCGTGCCATGGCTTTATCTGAAACCAAACTGGTGATCGGGGATCGAATTAGCCACTTCCAGAACTATTGATACAATTTCCTAATTTATATAAATTTCATGCCGATTTACAGCTAACAGACAATATATTTAAGATTTGACATGAGGGTCCCCTGCAAAAATTCTTCCTGTTCAAATATTCTTTTAGTATGTCTCACTTTAATGTATATCGCCAAATTTTTTACACTTCAAAAGTATTTTCTTGCACATTTCGCTTCATAATTCTTACAACAAAAAAAAAAGTATTTTGCGTTGTCATAACTGAATAATTACACACGCCACGCTCTCTACTTCAGTTGCATCAGTTGCAGCTAATTTAAAATGGCCGCACACAAAATGCACGCCACAGAGTCTGCTGTGACGAAAACTTTAGAGAAATGGCCAGAATGAACGAAGACATCATCCATAACAACAGCTACAACAACAACAGACCCATCGTCAGCTTTACATCATAACGACATCTTTGCGCCTTGCAACATCATTCTCATCGCATCTAAATCATGCCGCATGTATGCGCTTCAAAGTCAAAGGCGGCACAAAGTGCCACATAAATGTTGCCAAATGGCTTCAAGGGAAACCCAAAGAACGCTGCAAATTGCATTTTTTAACCAATCCAAACGAAAGTTCCTCTCCTCAAAAAATGCAACTAACTTAGCTGTCATAATTTTATGACTTTTGCCACAATTTGCCCCACTAGCTCATTTCCAGTCCCCTAGACTAACACTTTATACGCTTCATTTATTTGCATGGCGCGGCGCATTCTCGTTTGCATTTCATTTGTCATTTAAATTGTCAAATCATTCCGAAGAAGCGCAACGCAATTCAAGGCGCAACAGTCCATTAGTAATTTGGATACACATATTTATATCGAAAATACAACAAAAGTATAATACTTTTTTTATTTTTGCCAATTTTTCCAAATTATTACAATTTTTTTTCGGCTAGTAGTCCCTTTACTAATTTATTTGTTGCGCACTTCATTTGACAGCAACTTTTGGGAATATAAATATTATATAGAATATATAAATATTTTGAATGCATAAAATATGAAGAACAGTAGAAAATATATGAGTCAAAACGAATACTTTAAGTGCTTCATTAACTCAAGTTAAGTTGCTGTCAGCCTTACTCCCGTCATCGTTATCGAAAAACATTTGCGATTTACTTTTCAAATCGTAAATTTTGATAATTTGATATTCGTAAAAAAGTTACCGATTTCAAATCGATTTAAGAAAAAAAGTTATGATAAATATTACCTACAAAATAATTACTGCCCATTTAAAACTATTTTTATTTTAGTTCGTGATAATTTAAGATGATTTTTTTTGAATTTTTTGAATTTTTTAATTTAATGATGCAAAGTTTCATGTTCAAATAGTTATTCAGAAGCCGAGCAGAAAGACCAAACCAAACGACCAAAAATTTCGATTCGGTCGGGCCTATTAACCCTAGAAGTCTGTAAATTAAAGAAATGTGTTGGGATTAAATCCAATTTTTTTGTATTTTCCAGAACACACAAAAGGTAATAACGGAAGCATAACAATGTAGGAGTTACGAAAAAGGAAAAATACAATTATTTTTGGCTGACTCATTAGAATAGGTTCCCGAAATTTATATAATCCAAACCCACATTTAGTTGACCAACTTCTTATTTTATTAACTTTCTTCAAAAAGAAAAAAATAGTTCTAATCTTTTGTTTACAGTTTTTGAGAATAACGGAAATCTAAATATTTTTTTATATTACGGACAAGAATGGTTTTTTGAAGTTAGAAGCTCCTAGAAACTTATTAATGGTTAATATATCACGTAATGATAGAAAACAAGCTAGGGATGAACATTGGATTTTAAGGCAGGGCATGCGACAGGCCAAATTATTAATAGAGATGATTTAACTCTAAGGTTACCAAAGCATTGGTTAAGCTGGACAGAACTCAGCTAAGGATCATGATAGGGCTCCTAACAGGTCACTACAGATTTTGGAAACACATACATGTAATGTGTGTAGCAAGCTCTCCTGAGTATTGTGGGAGTATGGAGCAAACAACTATTCATATTCTATCAGAATGTGTAGCTACAGCCAGAAAAAGAATGTCATTGTTAGGAGGATACCACTCTCCTTAGAGCAGGTAAGGAAAACCGAGCCTATAAAAATGATTAGATTCATTCAAAGAATAAGTTTAGCCAGTAGGGGCATACTATATACCTCTCTAGGTAGTAGTACAAATACCCTCTTAAGCAACAATATTAGATGATTTATCGTAGGTACGACCTACGATATCTAGCTTTTGAGTTATACTTGTACTCTTTAAACCCTCCAAGTGACCACTTGGCTCAACCAAAGAATAATGAATTATTATATTTTAATTTTCAGCAGTTTTTATTAGTTTTTATCTAGAGCAGTAGAAGATCTTCATAACAGTTGTGCTATGTACAGGGTCCGCCATCTAACATTTTTTTTTTTGAACTAGTGGTTATTTCGAGTGTGGCAACACTGATGTCACATCTGATTGTACAGAAAGTTAGTTTTATCCTTCCGCTGAACGAAAATGGTTGAGGAACGCGTTACGATCGATCTTGTGCGCACTGTTTTCGGAGACCGAATTATCAGCCGAAATTCTGATGTCGTTTGGCCGTCTCGGAGCTGTGATTTGACACCGTTGGATTATTTTTGTGGGGCGCCGTCAAAGACAAGTGTTATGTGGACAAGCCAGCGACAATTCAAGCTTTGAAGGACAACATTCGCGTCGCCATTGCCGAAATACGGCCGCAAACAATCGGAAATGTCCTCAAAAAATTGGGTCGACCGAATGGCGTACTGCAAGGCCAGCCGAGGCAGCCATTTGAACGAACTTATATTCCATAAGTAACCGGAAGGATTGTACTTTAATATGAAAAATAAATTTGATGATCGGATGAACCGTTTTGTTTTTATTGCAAAAAAAAAGTTACGTGGCGGACCCTGTATAAAGAGGGTGCCAAATTAAATTTTGATAATGGGTATGATGAACTCTAAGACCATGCGATAGCACAGAGTTGTATTTCGCTATGACAACACTAACTAAAATTTCCTGTGTGAAAACACCAAAGATACAACCCCTGTGCTATTGCATGGCCTATCGCTTCGCTTTTAGCTCTTATGTCATTCAGCAAATTGGACGTGGACTACTAAAATATCTTTATCAGGAAAATTCGCATTATACGAATATAAATAAGGTTGGAAGAAGTATGGATAGTTTTTCAGTATTCGCTCACCACCATTTTGCGTTGTAGCTCTATTCGATGATCGGTCTGGTAAACTTCTTGTTAGAATAACATAGTTTACTTTTCTGGGCTACTTTTTGAATGCTATTGGATGTTCTCGACTTTTGCGTTTTTCCTTGATTTTTTGCAAGCAAATTTTGGGACATCAAAGACTTTGACAAACATGCTCATATATTGTGTATGCTCATTTAAATTATCTATAAAGTGTACATCAAATATTCTGCATACATATTCATACCTATCAGTATGACAGTAACCAAGGTCCAACGCTTAACATCAAATAACATGGAAAAAAAAAATTGTTGTTGTATACACGCAACTAATTCCCCAAATCCCAGAATTAATAAAGCAAACGAAATGAAAGAACCAAACAAAAAAACAAACAAACAAATAAACAAATGAATGAATGACATTTGTATCTAGCAGCACGCTTGAAGATACAAAAAAATCTTCTTTCATTTCATTTTTTTCGTATTCGAATATTTTCGAAAAGCAGTTGAACAAATAATTTACATTAAATTGGCGCTCCTATTTCTTAAGAAGAAGAAGAAGTAGTCATTGAAGCGTTAAATATATAAATATGTAAAAAAATAGATACAAAATGAAGAAATCTGAGAAGCAAAGAAAGAAAATGAAAAAATTATTGCTCTAAAAATATTTATCTTATTAAAAACGAAATTAGCTCGTGTAAACAAACATGTCAACAAGAGAGCATGAGTTGAATACTATAACTGACAACTGAGAAGTATCGAAACAATAATTTATCACTGACACGCTGACCACCTTTGGGGCATCAATTCGTATGTATGACTGAGAGACGAGGGTAAACTTGAAACTTCACGAAAAAACGTTCTTCTTCAGCTGTCAGCAAATGAAATTGTAGCAAAGACAATAACATCGACGACATCATTTAGTTGTACTCCTACTGAGATGAATGCAACCTGCTTTTTTATCTGTCTGTCTCTACTTGTTTTATAAACATATAATTTTTTATAGTGAAGTACTTCTTTGTAGATTTTACCTTTTGATTTTGATAAATTGTTTGAGTATATACATTTTTTCGCAGCGTTTGTAACATATTTGTGGCGCTCTGGCCTGGTGGCTGGCTCTTGAAAACAATTACAACATCCAGAAATTATCTAGGAGTAAAGAGATCGGTTTGTATTAGGGTCAGCAATTAGAACCTATCCCTCCGGGCCCTAAATGCAATGCAAAACCTGATGGGTCCAAGATGGACTCTGGTGTGTGGACAGGGGGTACTCTCGGAGGTCCTGGCAGTGGAAGAGTTCTTTCGTCGGCCTGATCCAGGCGGAGATCCATGCGTGCAAGCTGTTGGTACAGCTGGAGATTCGGGACAGATCTGTGTTCATTTTATCAGACAGCTAAGCTGGATACCCACATTACCAAATCTAAGCTAGTAAGGGAATATAAAACCTTACTAAATCTTGTTGGTCGCCACAACGCACTTTACCATTCATGGGTCTTTGGACATAGTTATATTTCCGGGAACGAGCAAGCAGACACACTGGCTAGACGGGGTTCATAGGGTAAATCACAGCGATTTGCGGTTCAGATCCCAATGACCAATGGGTCGCCCTCATTACGAAACACTTCACCTCTTCACCTAAGCTTATTTGGCCCACGATTGACCCCAACACCCGCAAAGATTTTGCGAGACTAACAGCCGCCATCACAGGGCACTGGCCCATTGGGGAACACGCGACCAGATTAGGACTGGATCGTCAGTCCATGCGCACTGTTAATAAAATTAAATTTTACTTAATCACTCCGAATATTTGTAGTGTATCTAAAACTCAACTCAAGTTTACCTAATTTTCTATATATATTTTTTTTATTATACCACAGCCAGTAACTATTCTAAGAAACCCGGCAGCTATACAAACCAAGCAACCAACCAACTACAAACTCCTATCGATATATCGATCTTAGTTTTGTATTTAATTTCTACTGTCTCTGTCTGCTGATCTCGCTCTCTGGAACTGTCAACACTGCATTTTTATTGAAGTCATCTTGATCCTCAATAAAAAACTCCTCTTCCAACGAGCTCTTGTCATGACTGTTGACTAAACAAAGACATTATTGATGCACAGATGTGCGCTGATAAGCTACGCGCAATGATCAGATAAATACTCCTATACCGAGTAGTAGTCATAGTAGTAGTAGTCGTAGTAATTTTAGTTGGAGCAAACAAAGTAGCCAAGAATTGTTACCTGTTCACAGAAAGGGATCACGATGGGATCATTCGTTCGTTCGTTCATTCGATTGAACGATCGATTTTAAAATGTAGACACGCGAGTATTATTGTAGTATTGCCTGCACTCACGCTTTTAGCTACTCCTCTCAGCTATTTCTTCTTTTAGACTCTGTATTGAGTGAACTGGTTAGTTAGTTACTTGGTTGGTTGGTTGTTTTGTTGGTTTGTTGTTTGGTGGTAATTTATAGAAGGTAGTCAGGTGAAATCTTGTCTTGCGTCTTGTTTTTCTTTTGTGGCAATTATGTTGAAATGTAGTCAAGAGTTGTTGACATGTTTGTACATGCCAAGTGACAGTAGAGTTTTTAATGTCACCGTCATCTCGAGAGAGAGAGAGTGAGATAGCATGGGAGTGCGCGGATAAGAGAAGAGTTGCATTTATTCGAAAACTTCAAATTGGTTGCCTTCAATGAACGATCGTTTATGAATTGACAGTTGCCATCTAGAAGTAACATGCTATGAAATTATTTGGCAACGTTTAGATATATAATTTATAAAATATCTTATTTATTTCAGCATAACATATGTGGCGTACCTATAACGCTTTGTGTTAAAAATATTAAATGTTTAACGAGTTAATCAACTTCGCACAAAAATCAAAAAAATAATTAGTGTAATAAATATTTCAAACATCTGGGGGTAATCCTTATTAAAAAGGTTAAATTGGAAACAAGGCTACAATAGCCTTATAGACCTGCAAAAAATCCTTTGGAAGAACATGTGATATCTCACCAAAAACTGTCTTCTGGATCTATACCTCAATGGTTAGACCAATCTTAAACTACGCTGCCTTCATATGCTGGCCAAAGCTGCGGCAAACTGGTGCAATTAAGCAGAGCGACATGCTGCAACGTCTAACATGCTGGGGCCATGCGAATCTATCCTACTGCGGTACTAGATGCGATCATTGGTCTACCTCCTCAGCATATTTTAACCAAAACTTCAACTGCAATGGAAACTCTTAGGTTTCTGACCCAAAACTGCGGTAAACTACATGACACAGGCCATTCAAGTATACTCCATAACATTCCTGGCATCGAGATCTGCAAAGTTTCAGATTGTATGACCACGGTTTTATGCTTTGGCAGACATTTTCCTGTCCTAGTCTCCAGTCGCCAAGACTGGAAACTTGTAAATCCATGTCGGGGGCCGTCGGTGAACCACTGACGGCTCTCTAACAGAAATTGACACCGGTGCGGGTGTCTTCGGACTCAATACTAGGATCTCAATTGCCATGGGTATCTGGCCCACGGTCTTTCAAACAGAGATCCACACCTTTGAAGTCTGCGCCCTGCACCATTTGAATAAGAGTCCAAGGGGGCTACTAAAACTATCTTTTTTGTACAGCCAGGCGGCTGTCTGAGCGCTAACCTCGTGGACTTTTTTCTTCTAAAATAGCTCTACAGTGTTATGACACTCTTTAGCGCCTATTCGTAGGACACAAAGTCACCCTATATTGGGTCCCTGGTCATAGAGGCACTGAGGAAAAAAAGTTGCAAGCGAACTAACCAGGATAGGCTCGTAAACTTCTACGATCGGCAGTGAACCTCTCTTCACATATCCTGTGGGATATGTAGCCATGGCTAGACTTAGTTTCACTGCATTATCACTGCATTATAACCTCTGAACATTTCAGACATTCCTCTCGACGAAAAACATTCTCAGTCTTATCAAAGCTGCAGAAAACGTCCTTAGTCTGATAACCTAACCAAAATTAGGTCTGGGTACAAAAGACCTATCGAAGGTCGCAGGAAGCCAGCCATGTCTGCATTCCGGCCTTTGTGCTGTGTGTCGACATTTGAAGGTCTTATGCGCCTTCAACTTTGCTTTGACCACTTGCTTGTTTTGTGACCGCGGTACAGGCACTACGTCAAGCTCTTTATGGCTCTAAATTCAAGGAAGAAGAACCAGTTTTTATAATGAATAGAGAAATAAAACAATTTAAGTTTTTTTTGTGACGACAAAATTTGAAGATAGACCGGAACCATTAACTGGACATAGTGTACTGAAGGATTATGGCTCGCCGATTACGAGTACGTGTTTTGATTACACTTGATTTCAATTTTTGTTTTTAATATCTCAAGAACCCTACGGGATGGTCGAATTTTGAGGCCTTCTACCGAGAAGAGTTTTGTTCAAATATGATTTTTACAGAGTATTACATGCTGATCAGCTGAATACGTTAAAGCCAAGGCGGCAAATATGGTTTTAGCTTCCCCTTAGGTATTTTTTCAAGAACTACTTCGAAAAATAAACATCTTCGAAAAGTGAAAATGTATTTTCTTAACTTCTTTTTTCCACTTAAATGTCGAGCATTCTTCTTCTCTTCGGATTCAGATGATCAACACAGATCTACAACTTTCGAATAAAAACTAGTTGCACTCAAATGCGAATGAATTAAACAACTTTTGAATACAAGTTATTATATTTTCTTTTATCTGCTGAAGTGCATTGAACAATTTTTGATTGACAGTAGCCACACACATAGTCAAAGCAGATCGAGCGTGGAACGAAATCGTCATGAAGTTGGGGCAAAAAAAAAAATCTCACAAACTACAGGATTACGACTGGTTAACATGACAGTTTGACATCAATTCGATTATGTGGCTCTTAGCTGTTTGCTTGCCTGCCTGCTGGCTTGCTTTCCAAGGCACTTTCCTTCATATACACTCACTCAATTCGACGAAGATTTCAACGATTTGTGTACAATTTGTTTGGCATTAAAAATAATTTTGAGGTTTTGTTTCGCTGCCAATCACAGAAGTCTGACTTAAGTTGAAATATTTTATAAAAAAATAAAAAAAACCAAGTTGAGCCTGCAACATGCAACAAATGTAGCTTCTCACAGAGTTATTTTCGAAGCCGTAGGATTACGTTGAAGATATTAGCTGCGAGACAAGCGGAACACCCACGTCCAAAATGTATAATTTCCCCTACTGAAGTAGTAAAGTGAAAACCAATACAAAAAATGTCATTTTAATAATTTTAGTATTATCGAATACTAAGTCCTTTGCGTTAAGTGAGAGTGACTGCATAAATCTGTCAGTGTTTCCAGAGAGAGGGAAAATATTTATGTACATAAATTTAGGGGCGTTGTGGGAAACTGTAGCAGCTAGCTTGGCTATTAAGAAGAAAAGTTCTACTAAATATTTGTATAACATTTAAAATGTCAAAAGCTACTGCAGCCTGCAGAAAAAATGTATCTAAGAAGTTACACATATTTTGCAGAGGGTACAATTCATTCAAAAAAAAAAAAATTGTATCTCAAAGCCTGTTCGTCTTTCTGTCCGTCCGTCTATATCTATGTGTCAATATTGTGTCAATTTGAGTTTGATGACACATTCAGCGAGTGTGAGTGAAACACAAATCGCAAGACAATTTATGCGGGCGTTTTTTTTTTTTTTGTATAATAAAAATAATATTTATTCCAATTTTTCGTTCCATATTATTTATTTTATTTTATTTTTTGTGGCAATTCAAAGCATTTATCTTCGTTCTACTATGATGATTGTCGCGTTGTACTTTGTCATATTCAATATCAATTTATGATTATGTCAATAATATGATTAGTGATTGCTGTGAAATACTAACAGCATTTTATCGTCAGCATCAACATCATCAATGTTGTCTTCGTTTTCGTTGTTGTTGTTGTTATTGTCGTCAGTAAATTGGCAGATTGTTGTACAATTTTAAGCTACTTAAATGATGCTTAAATATTGTCATTTAAATTCAATTTGCTACCCTCTTAAATATGCAGAAAATATGTATTAACTAGCGTCGAAGAAATGTGTAGGTGAATTGGGACCGTTTAAAGTAGACGATTGACCAGAAGCGGCCAGAATTGGCAAACAGGAAGGGTGTAGTGTTCCACCAGGACAACGCTCGGCCTCACACATCTTTGATGACTCGCAAGAAGCTACGGGAGCTCGGATGGGATGTACTATCGCACCCACCGTATAATCCGGACCTTGCACCAAGTGATTACCATCTTTTCAGGGCCATGCAAACGCTCTTGGTGGTACTACGTTGGCCTCGAAAAGGCTTGCGAAAACTGGTTGTCTGAGTTTTCGGCAAATAGAGAAGGGGGGTTTTATAAGGGGAGCATAATGAAGTTGTTGGCAACAAGTTTGCGAACAAAACCGTGCATATTTGACTTTAATCGGATAATTCTTAGTATGTTAAATAAAGCGTCAAAATTCAATCACAGATAGAACTTATTGAACAACCCAATATAGTGGCCCTTGTAGTCTTCGATACAGCATGTCAGACGGATGGACGGACCGACAGACGGACATAGCTAGATAGACTCGTCTATCATTGCTGATCAAGAAGACATATTTCCAGCCTCTTTCTGTCTGCTACATACATTTGCACAAACTTAATATACGAGGTGTGTTCAATAAGTATCGCATATTTTGTGTTTTTTTTTTAAATTATTTATTTATTCATGAATATCTATTTTGTCCCCTTTTCAAGTAATCCCTCCCGATAAAATACACATATGCCAACGTTTTATCCAACCTCGAAACATGCCAAATAGTCCCTTTCCGATAGAGTCATCAGCGCCTTTTTCGATTTTGCTTTTATCTCCTCAAACGACTCGAAACGCGTTCCCGGTGTGGTCTCTTGAGTTTTGGGAATAGCGAGAAGTCACACGGTGCCAAATCAAGCGAATACGGTGGTTGCAGAACGATATTGGTTGGATTTTTGGCAAAAAACTCACAAAAAATCAGTACAGTTTAAAAAAAAATCATCATTTTTGGTACCAACCGAGACTTGACACGTTTGAGGCCCTAAAACATCCTTCAAAATTGTATTAATTGATCCCTTTCAATACGCCAATTTCATCAGCAATGTCTCTCATAGTTAATTGACGGTTTGCAAGCACTAATTCTTTTTACTTTTTGGATGTGAGCATCGTCCGTTGAGGTAGATGGTTGATCAGGGAGCACTTCGTCTTCAACACGTTCGCAACCTTCTTTCAATAATTTATACCAATCAAATGTTGTTGATGGTAGAGCTCGGTCCCCATAAGCCTTCTTCAACATTTTTATTCCATTTATTCCATTCAGAAAAAAACATTTGATACAGGTTCTTTGATCTATTTTTTTGAATAGGTAAAAATCTAAGACGATCCAAAACACGTGCAAGCAAAGCAGCTGTCAACAATTATGTGAACATTCAAAATGGCCGAGCTTGTCGGCATAAGTGAGAGACATGAGTACCAATATAACGCCACAAAAAAATTGAAATTCGAATATAGGTAACCCGCGAAAATTCAAAATTCCCTGATAATGTTTGAACATAAAAATTGGTATGGGGACTATCACTTAAAAGGGAGTTAGAAATCACCTGTTAGAAAAAACCACTGGATGATTCAGGAGAATCTAAATTTCAAGTGTTTGTCTATTATAGTCTACAAGATAAATTGTATCCGCGGCATAGCTAGATCGATTCTGCTTTCAATACTAATCAAGAACTAATATGATTTCTATGCCTTTTATTTTGATTAACTTAATATACCTAGCAGTACTGTACATCGATCCATTACTAATCAGCCGACTAGCCTTCCTGGCAAGCAAAGTCATATGGGCAAGTAAGTCTCAATATAATTTCCTATTCCAATTATCATTGCAATGTACCAAAAAGCTTGCGTGCTCGGCTTTGCATCAACCTGGAAAAGTCGCTGACCACTACTTTGTCGTCTCTGCAACAGCCGGACCAAATATTGTAACAATAAAAATGTCTCAACTTCAAAAGAAAACAACGTTAACTCCGGTCGAACCGAAGCTCAAATACCCGTTAGTTTATTTATGAACATCAGTAGCTTAAGTAAAATTTGAAGATGGGATGAGTATGTGCTCCGATAATATCAAAATTTAGACACAATAATTGGATCATATTTTAAATTAAGGACAGATATAACAATAACTTTTGGGAGGTGAAATTGTATGGGGGGTTATATGTTATAGCTGCCCGATCCATATAATATCAGTAGTTTATACATATAGTACATTGACATCTCTAAAACTAACTCAAAGGATGTGTATGCTTTATAGTGTCTAAGATGTCTCCTTAAATGCGTTACAAACATTCTGACAAAATGATATTGTGTGAAGAGTATACACTATGTGCGATGGGAATAAAAAAATCAGTTCGCTCCGATGCCTCTGATACTTCATCCAATCCGATAAGATATCTAACAGCGTCAATTAACGCGTTACGATTGTTGATTAGACATTGTTTCGGTTTAAACGATTTGTTTGATAAATTAAAATACCAAAAACCATTAAAGGAGTATGTACACTCTTACGCATTCAATTTATGTTTAAAGAAGTCATTAAAATGCCAAAGGAGTACAAAGAGTATAGAATGCGCACTTGAAAGTAATTAAGAATCCTTTTAGATACACAAATACTCACACGCATGTCTTTGACGTTGTCATTTTCCCTACTTCTTCTTGAAGGCATTTGTCACCAATGTACACAATTCAAGTGCGCAATGGCATCTCAAAGCCTTCTCAGGCGCAATACACGCAAGCTTGCTCAGTGATCAGCGCGCAGCTCAACTCAGTTCATTCTTTGAAGCATGTCTTTTGGTCGGCCGGTCGGTTGGTTGGAAGCGTTCAATGCAATTCAGCTTATCTTCACGCACTTATCTGCTGCTGCTGCTGCATGTGTGCAAGCGTGTAGCGCAGCGCAATTGTGCACAAGTGTCTTTGGCTGAAATTTTGTATCTTAATCTGCCGCAAAATATTCTATAGAAGAGCGATGCGCTTGATCAGTTTTAAAGTCATCCCTGACTGACTGGCTGCGTGGATGGCGTCTGAGTTACGAGTTTCTGGCGCTGCAAGTGACACAAGTCATAAATTCCTTTTGTCTTTTTTCCATATAAAGTCGTTGTCTGTCTGTGTATCTTGATATCCTTTGGTTTGTTTATCTTTGTCATTGTCCATGTGACGGTTCGATCGTCGTTCTTGTTTTTGTCGTTGCTGTTGTCGTCGTCGTTATTCCTGGCTGTCGTCCTACTTTTTATTTGACAATTTTGTTGTTGTTTTTTTTTTTTCGAATGAAATTGATTCAGTCGAGCAGCAGACGCGGCTTATCAAACTTTGACGATCGCGTTTTAGTTTCTTTATTTATTTTAATTTTTTCTTTTTACTCCTAAGGCGTTTTGCTGCTGTTCGTGTGCGCGTGTTTAACTTATTTTCGACCTTTATTTATTTTTTTTTACTTAATATTTGTTATATAAATATTTTTGTTTTGTTTTCTTTATTAATATTTTGGATTTTTTTTAGACAGGAAGTAAACGTGTTAAGCAAATGATCGATTTTCTGAATTTGATGTGGCTCAATTATTTTTTTTAGATTTTGAATGTATAAAGTAGATAATTTTTTCTCATGAACTACAAAATTTGTTTTTATGAATTTCAGGAATTTGTTTTAGTTAAGTAAGATCGATTGATTTGTAGCTGATTGTAAGTTGTTTGAATAAATTGAAATATTAAAAAAGATTTGTTTCGAAAACCACACTACCGAAGTCTTTTGGTATTTCTGCGTGTTTGGCAAATGCCTGAACTTGGTTGCGAGTCCTACTGGCCGCTTCTTTTAGCTATGCGAGCCGTATTGTCACGATATTCTTAATCGTGTCTAAAGTGTTCTAGAGTAACCACGATTCCCTGCTCCTCACATTTCGTACAGCCGTCTGTAGAGGATATATTTACCTTTTTAGCATAGGCGTCTGCTAAGCAGTGACCTGTCAGAATGCCTAATAGTAATTTTCAATCTCTCTTTTGGGCATTTGTGATATTCTGCAATCAGTTGTGCCCCCTCCACCAATTACCAAAGTCAGTAGAAGCAATCGTCTCCAGATTCCTGTGTAATGTTCGTAAGGCAGAACATGGAATGACAGACTCTAAAGAGTACATCCGTGATCAGTATTGTTGCATTGCGGAACCCATACCATTCTAATGCAGCTTGGGCCCATTACGTAACACTTGGAATAAGATGAAAATTTTCGTAAAAATCATTCTTTCTCGAATTCACAAAAGAAGGAAAAACAATGAAAAACCTAACTTCGGTGGAGTCGATTTAATTTTGACGATGGATTTGGTTATATTTGTATGGGAATTATATGTTATATCAGTGTGATCCCTGTCATAATGATAGTATTCACTTAGGTGGACAGTGGAATTAATTTTACCAAATTGTAATTGAATTCATTAGAAATATTAAATTTTTTCAAACAAAAACTCGAAAATGGGCTACAATTTTGTATGGGGCTGTACCTAAAAGTGGGCGTTGCACCTTGATTTGACGTTGGATGACATAAGAAGTATTTTTTTCCAAACTTGAAGTGAATAAAAACTATTAAAAACAAGAAAGAACGCTGAAATCAGAGTATACTCGACTGCAAGATACCCTGTACCCAAACTTTATGTACTTTAAGTTATGAATTGGATTTTCATACAAAAACTTAAAAAACCGGATATATCTTTTGTATGGGGGGCTATACCTAAAATTTTGTTGGACCTATCCATATTGGTCTATTTTGTTGGGACTATGTTAGACATAATATATACTAAATTTGAACCTCCTAGAATAAAAAGACAATGACGTTTTTTTATGCAAAAACTAAAAATTTTGGAGTAAATTTGTATGGGGGCTATATCTAAAATTTTGTTGGTCCTACCCCCTATTGGGATATTTTATTTTGGCTATCATAGACATAATTTACACTAAATTTGAACTTCCTAGAGTTAAAAACAATGACGTTTTTATGCAAAAACCAAAATTTTGGGGTACATTTGTATGGGGGGCACCCCCTTAAAATGGGTCTAGAGAAAAACCGTTTGCAAGTGAACACTTGACGGCTCAGAAGAGTCTAAGTTTCAAATATGGTGGCCCTATCTCTTAAAGTCTCCGAGTTAATCTTTCTCATAAGGCAGACAGCAGGACAGACGGACGGACAGACAGACATAGCTAGTTCGACTCCCCTTCCAATGCTGATCAAGAATCTTGGCTCCTTCTGTCTGTTACATACATTCGCACAAACTTCATATACCCCTTTTACCCTTTTGGTACAGGGTATAAAAATAGAAATCTGAAAATGGGAGGTAGATTTGTATGGGGTTGCACCTTAGAGTGGGCGTGGCACCTTTGATTCGGACATACAAACAGCGGACATAGTCAGCTTAGCAAGCGCTTGAGAATGTAGCCCCTTTGCTGCAAATATTTTGCCAAATATGTTGAGAAATGTAATTAATATTAATCACTATTTAGATGAAATAAGAGAGACTCTCTTTCTTTAAATAAAACATTCCAAATAGTTAAAAGAAGACATTTTTATCACTTTGCGAAGAACATATAAAAATTTTCTACTAATGCAAAAACATATTTAATTGCTTTATTTGTATTCAGTCAAGGTAATTTAAGCAATTTTTCAATTAATTCCAAACTATTACATTAAAATGCTAAACTTATTTTTTATTTTTATTTTTTTTTACCACATTTTATTTGATTTGTGGATTAATATTATTATTATTTTTTTAGTTGTTATTTTTTTCTTATTTACATTGGCATATTTAAATGTTAAATTGTTTCTGTATTTATTTATATTTTATTAATTTGTTTTAACGCTTTCAGCAAGAAAATAGTGAAATAATGTAAATTTAATTTACAAAAAAATAAACAATTTTAATTTAATAAACACCATAATCCGCTGCTGTGCAATTTTTATACCCGTCACATATAGTGTGAACGGGTATTATCATTTTGTCCGAAAGTTTGCAACGCATGGAAGGAGACATCGGAGACCCTATAAAGTATATATATTCTTGGTCAGCTCGATGAGACGAATCGATTTAGCCATGTCCGTCTGTCTGTCCGTCTGTCTGTCCGTCTGTCCGTCTGTCTGTCTGTCTGTTGCGATGGCTGTTACTCGAAAAGTTTTAAAGATATTGACCTGAAATTTTAAACTTAAGCTTTTTGTGCTCCTAGTTAATTTGTATACCAGAACCAAGTTGCCACGCCCATTTTTAGATATAGCCCCCATACAAACTTACCACTTTTTTCGACTTTTTGTATGAAAATAGTTATTATTTATAAATGCTTTTACTACAATATAGGGTAAAAACACTTCTAATGGCATCCAATATCAAAAGAATGTTGCCACGCCCATTTTTCAGATATAGCCCCCATACAAACTTACGGTTTTTTTCGGATTTTTTCTATGAAAATAGCTATTATTTATGAATGTAGTTACTCGAAGTTGGAAAAAAAATACTTCTAATGTCATCCAATATCAAATGCAAGCTGCCACGCCCATTTTTAGGTATAGCCCCCATACAAAATTACCGCCCATTCTCGAATTTTTGTATTAAAATAGGTATTATTTATGAAACTATTCACTCAAATTTGGGTAAAAACACTTCTAATGATATCCAATATCAAAACCAAGGTGCCACACCCATTTTTAGCTATAGCACCCATACAAACTTATTGATTATTTTTGAACATCTATATGAAAAAGTAATTATTTCCAAATATATATTTATAAATGTATATAAGCCACTTTATGATCACACATAAACTATTCAAAGATTCGTGTGACGGGTATTTAAGCTTCGGTTCCACCGAAGTTAACGTTTTTCCTTGTTTTTTTTTAATTTTTATTTTTTCTTTATTCTACTAAAATATTCATTGTTGTATTTAGTCTGGGAATTTTTGCCTTGACTGAATACAAAACATATAAATATATTATTATTTATTTATATATTTTTTTTGTAGTTTATTTTATATTTTTTTTCTGTATTCTATTTAGTAAAATTAATTTTATATTAAGTGCATATTTGCATTTAGTATTCAATGCATGTAAATCGTATGCAAATATCTCATTACATTTGAAATTGTGAATAAACTAAACTAAAATAAAATAAAAAGAGAATTTAAGGTTTGGTAGAAACAAAGCTTTCATACTAAACAGATGGAGAGGGACTTATGTTTAAGTATTATAAGAAATGTGAAAATGAAACATTAATTATTTTAATTTAAAAAAAAAAACAAATTTCGGTGATAAAACAAATGTGGACAGACGGACAAATTTCGATTGGAGCCAATTAGCATGCAAAATGTTAAAGTTTGTATATTTTACAGTGCTTACAAGTTTTTACAAGAGTAATAGATTGACATACTGGAGAATAAACGAATTTATAGGTGAAAAACTGGTATCAAAAATAGGGTGTAATATTCCGGAAGAGGCCAGTTCCATCCCCGATCACCAGTTTAGTTTCAGAGAAAGCCATGGCACGTCGCAACAGTGCCACAGGTTAGTCGAGAAGATACAAGAATCTTGTCTTTCTGAATGGAAAGCAAGCCTTCGACAGGGTGTGGCATGCTGATCGGCTTCACAAACTTAAGACGATCCTACCAGCTCCGTACAATACCTTTATTAGGTCCTACCTTCGTTATATGTGGAGAAGAAAATTCCCAAATAAAAACAGTCAGAGCCGGAGTTCTACAGGAAAGTCTTCTAGGTCCAGTCCCTTACACACTCTATACAGCCGACTTGCCGATTATAGAGGAACACAAAATGGTGGTCGCTATGCATGCAGACTACACGGTTTTCTTGGCATCCGACGGTTCCCCACAGGTTGCTTCTGGAATTCTTCAAAGGCAACTCACCATCTTCTCTACTTGGCTCAAGAGGAGGAACATTGTAGTGAACCCTGAGAAGTCCACTCAAATGACATTTTCTTTAAGAAGGGAGACTGTCCCAAGGTTCATCTCGACGGAGCAACAATCTCATGCAGCGCTACAGCCAAGTATTTGGGCTAGGGCCTTGACAGAAGATTAACTTAGTGTCCTCACCTTCTCACCAAAAAGGCACAGCTCAATAAAAGGTTAAAAAAAACATTTACGGCTTATCGAACGAAGGTCACCTCTCAAGCTGAGGAGCAATAATAAAGCCGGTATGGACCTACATCGATTTGAGGTTAGTAGAATTATATATAGTTCTAAAATTGATAAAATTATTCTATGTCCGCTATGGACTTTGAAACCATCCAACCAAACTGTCCCAGACAGGTTTCGTTTGAAAGGCATCAATGCAAGCATAATTATAGATCACTAAAACAATGCACTTTTACGAAGCCGATTTTCGACTTTACCCATACAACATTTTTTAAATTTTTTTTGTATGTTTTTATACCAGCAACAACATATTTTGGTAACACTGAAATCAAAAAAAAAAAAAAAAACAAATACAAAAAGTACAAAAATGCCACCGAAAAGAAACGCAACTGCAGAAAAATATCAGATGAGATTTCGTATTGAGTTTTACAACAAAGATACTGTAATGGACAAGCAGACATATGGACAGACGGACAAACATTTGGACAGACGGACAAACATTTGGACAGACGGACACACATGCAGACAGACGGACACAATGCGATTCAAATTTTCAATAAATGTTTGGGGTACGTCACTGACCACATCAGAGACCAGAGATAAACTCTTCTTCTGAATATTAGAAAGTCCTCTCCAATATTTTGCATTTTTTGCGAACAGATTGACAAATTTTCGTTTTTAATTATTTTTCACAATTAAAAAGTTAAACTTTTAAAATCTGTTTTCATTTTACTTTAAATAAAATCAGCGGAAGTGTCGAATTATTTTAATTAATAGTGTCAAATTTTGAGTTGAGTAAGTTGAGCTCGAGGGCAACTAATTAGTAAAAATAATTTTTGTACATTTGGAAAATTCTCAACAAATTTTAACAATTTCCACACAAAAAAAAAAAAAAATGTTTGATATGCAAATGCCAACCGGTTTTTGTGTGTTTTGTGCATTTAAATCGCATTTCAATTTAATTTTTAGCCATTTTGTCATTTTCCATTATTTGGCAAAGCGATTAATATGCAATTTGTTTATAACAATGTTATTATTATTATTTTGCATATGTTATATTGTTGTTGTTGTCGTATGGATTTTCATATGCGCTTTCCCAGCTTTATTATGTTCGTCTGTCTGTCTGTTTGATTGTCCTTTTAGCTACCAGGCTCTTCATTTCCCAGCACAATTTTTACTTAATTTGAAAATTATTGAAATTTGTTTTTCGAATTTTTGTACAAATGTGAGCTTTACTTAATTGAATATTTATCTGTTTGAAAATACCGCTTAAACTGCTTTCTTTTTTTTTTTTAATATTTAATTATTTATTGAACATTGCACAATTAAAAGCTGAAATGGATTATGCAAATGAATAATCGACAGTCTGATTTGTGCTATCAATAATAAAAAAGTTGTTGTTCAACAAAAGATAGATTTTTGGTAACAAGAGTGGAGTGGATAACAACATTGCGAAGATGACGTTTCAATGGAATTCACAGGGTAGCCGACAAACTGGGTGCTCTAGACAGATCTCTCGAATTAGGACTTTCCAATTCGATAGTAAAAACTTGGAAAATGAGATCCGTCAACTGGCACAAAACAAAAATTCGTGAACGGATTTTGTATCCGCACAAAAAAATTTAGATAAACTTTTTATAAAACCATGGAACCGCTTTGTGTGCGGGTAGAAGTTCTTAGCATGAAAATAGACCAGACTAAGTTTGACCATCCATTATTAAAAGCTCAAATATTGGGGTATATATGTATGGTGGGCCTATCTATACAAAATCTTTTTGGTCTGACTCTAATTGTTATATTTGGTATATATCGTTGGTATAATTCTTACTTTATGACGAGTTCCTAGGTTACGAAACAAAGAAATTTTTATGCATTGCTCAACATTTTGGGATAGGGTTGGGTTAGAGTAGTTGTGACGGAAAATCAAATAAGACGAAGTAAGAATAAGAAAATCATTTTTTACCCTGAACATGTGATTTATAGAAAACTATTTGTAGGGTCCATAAATCGAATTGCTGCATCTTAAACTATGACATTTTTTAGCCATAAACTATTCAAAATGTTTTGAATTATTGGTACTGTTTTTATATTTCCTTTTTTTTTAATAACTTGAGAAATTTTTCTCTTTCACTAAAAGCAATTTCATCGGTCTTTGAAAGTTCAAGCGAGGTTCAAGAGAATAAGAGAACTTTTTTCATACACACATTTTGTATGACCGACAAAGTTTGTAAAGGAAACATCGTAAACCTTATAATGTATATATATCATGACGAGTCGAGCCGATCTAGCCATGTCCTTCTGAATTTCTGTCCGTCTGTAGTTACATGTTTTACTCGATCAGTTTCGAATATAGTGATCTTAAATTCAAAACTTAAAGTTTTCTCATCCCAATTAAATTGTTGAAACCAAAGTTCCACGCCCATTTTTAGGTATAGCCCCATACAAACGTACCTTTTTTTTTCACTAAAATTTTTGTTTGAAATACCAAAAGTGGTAAAAACACTTCTAATGTCAGCGTATGTAGACTCTACTGATTTTATAAAGAACAGCCAACTATATATATGAAATCTTTTCTGTTTTCCTCTTAACTTTGCCCTTTTCAAAGTGAGTACCACTTTGCTGCATTTCATTTAACATATTCCCTACTCTTTCCAGCAACTATTTTTCTCTTTCTCTTTTTATTAGCAATTTCTCTGTTGCTTTTGGTGTTTGATTTTGCGACACCCACTTCCTGTTTACGTTAATTTTTTTTCTTCGCACGATCTGGCAACACGCTGTAATGAAACTCTTCTTGTTTGACTTCTTTTTCTTTGTATTGTGTGGCGGCATTGAGGGGCAACATTTGACTTGTGCAACTGAAAGATAAATATTTTTGTAGGCGTCTTTGTTTATTTTTGCGTGCAAAACACTTTTCTTGCTTTTTTTTTTATAAACATTTTTACTTTGTAATATTTTTTTCAGCCATATTTTAGTTGTAGCTTTTGTGTTGTATTTTTACGCTTGGCTGCCTTCATGCTTGATGAGTAAGGGGAGACATGGCAGCTTTTAGAAACGCTTGTTAGGCCTGTCAACGCTATGGGAATTCAAGTTAAAAGCAATAAGAAAAACAGCTTCCTAAGCAAATTCAAAAAAATATTTTTAAAAATATTTAAAGAAAAAATTATCAAAAAATTTTAATTGTAGACTTTTAATTATTTTGCGGCATTTTACTTTGTTGCAGCAAGCTTTGGTGCGCTTTTATCACCACAAAAAAAAAAAAAAAAAATAATGCACCGCAAAATAGTCGTAAAACCGCATTTTAATGTTGCCGGTCAACGCAGCGCAGAGCACCCACTATACACTGCCCACTTCTCTTGCTGCGCGCGCAGACATTAGCAATACAAACGAAACATTTCAGTAATTAAATGCAATTTTATTACCTCGATCAAAAGGCAAACGCCAAAGAAAAGGAAATAAACAGGCGCAAGCAAATGTTTGATGAGGAGTAGGGGAGTAGGGCAATGAGTTCGGGGCGCTGCTACAGGCAGCTTGATTTATGCAACAAAACAAACGCCGCAGCCGACACACGACTGCCACAACTTCAACACTCGCCCGCCCAACCGCCACCCGACGCCCGACGACGCCATCTTCATGCAACAAAAAGCAAAGCGCCCCAATGCATTTCTCCAATACACATACTCGTACTACTCTCGTACATATATTTCCTTAACAGCAACAATGAGTGAGTAATTAATTTCAAAGTAAACAATTTATCAAGCAGACCAACAAACGCTGACAGTAGTAGACCATTCAACCATTCAAGCAACCAAGACCAACCGACTGACTTGACTGAGCTGAGCTGAGAAGTTCAGTGCGGTGCGGTACGGTCGGGGTCGAGCCGCGTTGAAATGCGCCGCAAGATGTATGCGATTGCGGTGTAATAGTTCAACTAGGAACAGCATCTAAAGCCGACAACGGAAAAGCAGTTTTAGATTTGCTACTCAAATAGTGAAATATATGAGTGTGCTTACTGGGAGACAGTGTGAGAAATGCTTATTACAGATCAATTTTTCTTTATAAAACGAAAGCATTCACATAGAAAAATTTTGTAATTAGTGTTTCAGTCTAAATATCCATAAAAAAGAGGATTAAAAACTTATGGTTCTTTTCTAAAACATGGGTTTTCGATAGCTCTGAAGGAAAAACAATTAACTAAAAAAAAAAAATGTTCAAAATACATATTTTTTGCTATTTATTGGTATGAACTAAGAGAACCAAGCTGATAATACTTTGACAGTAATTTGATTTGTCTTGGAACCACCAAGTTTACCTAATATTTACATATAACTAGTACAGCTTGTACTCACAATTATTTCTCGACTACAGAGGAAAAAGTTATGATTCTCAAACAGTTTAAGATTTCTTTAAATATTGTTCTAAGGCATTTAGCTTGACTTATATGTATTTCCAGAGGGTGACGTTGTTTCAGTCGACAAACTGTTAAACTGTTGTCCCATAAATTTACCGCGAAGTAGTTTGGATGAACAGATCAATTTTGCAAATATCACGAACTTAATCCAACGATCTCCAGCTTGATCCAGTGAATTACAAGAACATAGTGAATGTTTTTTTTTATCAATAAAGACGTGTGCATCAGAAATCATTCTTACGACTTTGTTTTGAAATCTTTGAATGATTTCAATATTGGAATCACTTGCCACTCCCTATAGTTGTATGCCTTAGGTCCAAACCGGTATCAGAATTACCTCGTTAATTAGCATCTTGTTACGCAACTTTAGTTTTGAGCGAACAGCCAGAAGCCAATGTATTTGTCTCATCTTCATATTGAAATGGTTTTCTCTTCATGTGATAGCGCCAGGTAAGTCTTCTGTCAAGAGTTAACTCTAGATATTTGGCATATTCGCAAGATGGAATTGTTATAAACGGGTATATTCAGATTTTCGGAAAGTTTGTAACGCACAATAAAGTATATATATTCATTATCAGGTCGATGAGGTTCGTCTGTCTGTCTATTCGTCTGTTTCGTGGTGATTCATTGGCTCAGTTTTAAAGAAACTGAAACTCGGTCTTTTCTCGGTCCTAGGTACTTTGTATGCTAAAAATAGAATGCCACGCACCTTTAAGGTTTATCCCCCACACAAATATAACGCCCATTTTAGAATTTTTGTTTGTGAATATGTACTATTTATGCGTGTATTCACACCAAATTTTGTAACAACACTTCTTATGTCATTTGTGGGTATAGTCCACATACAAACGAAAAGCCCATTTTCGAATTTTCGTATGAAAATTGGTATTATTTATGAAAGTATTCACTCCAGATTGTATTAAAACACTTTTTATGTCGACCAATATCAAAACCAACATACCACGCCCATTTTTGGGTATAGCCCCCATTCAAACTAACCGCCCATTTTTGATTTTTTATATGAAAATAAATATTATTTATGAAAATTGGATAAAAACACATAAAAATATCATCTTTAGCACACAGCAACGATATGATACGGATCGGGCCACTATAAGGTATAGTCCTATACAAACTTACCTCTCATTTTGTGATATATAATTTATTACCAATCTTGATCCCTACCATACCCATCTCGAAGTCTTATCTACGCCACTGATTATCACTGTTTATGTAAAGGATACTTAAGCTTCGGTTCCACATGTAACACCTTCAATGCATTGCAGCAACTTAAGATTGATATGATAGAACCGAAGCTTTTCACCAATCACAATTTTGTATCTCAAGAAAGTGTTCCTCAAAAAAAAAATTTGTTTTATAACCGAAAGTGATCAAATGACGTTTTCAACTTTTGTGTTTCTGGGCTTTATTTCTCGTTTCTTTTGCCAAATTGGGCTCGCAGGAAGCCGAAATATTGCAGTGACGGACAATAAAGAGGTTTGATTCTTTTTAGTAAAGAAAACTTCGTTTTACATTTTCGGCCCGTACAGGGACTGCTTGAACCATTTTGTTCAAATAAATATGGATTGTAGAGGAACAACAACATAATTTAATGATCGCAAAACAAATATGAAGCAACAAAAGGGTGCAGTAGTACAGCAAAGGATGCAGAAAAGTTAATTAAAATAGAACAAAAATAATGTTAGGCATGGTTGAAGTTTTAAAGGTAAAAAATAAACGACAGAAGAAATAAGTAAAAAAGAGACAAAAATAAAAACTTTCAAACAATAAAATTAAAAGCGGCAGTTGCGTCTAGCAGCAAGTAAAAAGGGTGATCGTCAAGTCAAACAACAACAACAAAAATTACTATTAAACAACATTAAAAGCAACAACAACAAAAAAACGACGAAACAACATTTGTTGTTGTTATGGTCGCGAATTTGACTTCGTCTCATTTGTTGATTTGCAGTTATTCTTGTCGTCGTTGTTGTTGTTGTATGCAATGAAAACTTTTGATAGGTTCGTGTGTATTTTTGTTATTTTTTGAGCAGTTCTTGCGGTTAAAGTAAAGCAATTATTGTTGTTGTTGTTGCTATAGTTATTGTTATTCCCTATTTTGCAAAAAAAATATATTCACACAGTTGCTTCCATTTTTTTTATTTTTTCCATTTTTATTTTATACCCTTCATTTAGTTTGTTCAAAGTCGACAATACGTCAGACAGCAAACAAAATGGCGCCTTCAAGTTAAAGTGACTGGTTTGTGTGAAATTTTAAACGAATATTTGCACCTGGCGAATACTTAAATATACCTCTCGTTGTTGTTGTTGTTGTTGCCTTTCGTATGTTGCTGATTGCTGACAGTTTTAATGCTGCAACAATGTGTTAAGAGACAGAGAGAGAGAGAGTAACAGTGCATATGCAGCGTTGTTGTAGGCGTGGCGCATGCGAATGCAACTTTTTGAATTCAGTTTAAATTTAATTAATGCTAAAACGCTTACAAGAGGGCTAACAAAAGTTGTATGTTTGCTGTTTTTAGCGGAACAGGCTTGGAAGATCTTATAAAGTTTATATACTCACAGTCAGTAACGATAGACTAGCTTTATACATATACATACATACATATATGAGACCATCTCATCGTTCATCTAAACATCATTTTTTTTGGAGTCTATAAAGCATAAAACTATCAAATTTGCAATATAAATTCTCCGGAAGCTTTAACACAAAAGGTTTATCAATTTTTTATTCTAACCCTAAAATATTTAAGTTGTATAAAACATTGTTTTTATTAAAATTCCGGTAGAAGACAAAAAAACATATAGGGTACTATTCCAAAATTAGTTATAAAATGACAAAAAGGGGTAAAAAGTTTATTATTACAATCCCCAATCCAATTTACGATTTGCATTTCATAAAAACACAAAATTGCAACCACCAAATTTCTATAATTTATCTAAGCCTTTAAATAAATACCTTAAAGCATAAATATGTAGTATACAACTTCAAAGCAAGTTTTATTTAAGTTTACCAAAAAAAATAAGCATACCCAACCCCTTTCATACAAAAAAATAAAATAGCATTTCCTGCACTTTTCGCGTATCTTACGCAACCAAAAATTCATGTCTTCATCAACAAGCAAAAAGCGAATTGCTGCCGGAAACTGTTTGCCCGAAAGATGTGCGGCAATAAAGAAATACTTTCCAGAAAACGAAAAAAAAGCTAAACAGAAAAAATCTACTGCACATACACGACATAAAGCGTTCCAAAGTAAAACTCTGCATTGCTTAAGGCTGTAAATGTGAAAAACCTAAGGAAAATTGTGCGACGGCGCATCAAACGCAAATTTGTATGCGCAAACATAGACGCACAAAGTAGTAGCATGGGTATGGGTATATCATGCATTCAATATTTATGTACCGAAATATGTTTAAGACGCAACAACACACAAAAAAAAATATGTAGTATTGCAACTTTGCTGTTTAGCATCCAAAATTCACATAGCAACATTCAGCGTTTTATTTGCAAAATTTCATGTTTTAGCTATTTTCAAAATCAACTTCTACTCAGACTCATTCTTAGAGCTGTATTATCAAGGATTTTGTTGTTTTTTTTTTTTTGGTTATTTCATTTTTTAGTCATGCCTTGTCGCAAAAAATTTTGCGTAGAAAATGTATCGCGTCTCCTACTTTATACACTTCAAACTAAAAGTTGATAACAGCGTTTGTAACGTAAATCCTACATCGAAGTCCATATAAAGTAGTTATATTCTTGATGAATTTTACGACTGTCATCACTCATTTTATCTGTGTGAATGACATAAAACTATATTTCCGTATTTGAGATTCATTCAGGGGAATCACACACAAAATTCTTCTGGTTAGTTTTAAGTCTGTCATGTAAGGAATTGGCAAAAAAAGAAGAAGAGATAGGACTCAGTTTGCTCAGGATTTTTCGCAAACTGTGCCATTAGAATTATTAGGTATAATTTTTAGCTGCATTTGCACTGGTCCTCCCCCTTAGCTCGTAGAGTAGGGTAAGACCTTGGTCTTTTGGAGCTACCCGAAGAACAGTATGATCGACTTTAATACACAGGATGAGTTCGGGATGAGCGCACGAATATAAAAATGCCAAACAAGTAAAAATTTGGATTTTTGAATTGGGAGGTAAACAGCGCTAGTTCGTTCATCTGCACAGCACTCGCAACTCTTTGCTAACCTGTGGGCAACTTTTCATAGGTCAAGATAACTTCTACGATGCTGTCGGGTCTAAAATCAACTTCAAGACAGTGGTTCAGATGGTCCGCCTAGAAAAGATTAAGCGAAAACGTTTTCTGTCAAATGAAGCCAGTGTCTCCCAAAAAAACCACAAAGCCACAAAGGGATTCCAAATCATCAAAACACAAAAAGTAATGCATGAACTACGATATGTTCCGCGTCAGGGTCGGTAAAGATCTCTCCGAATCATTTGACACCAAGAGAGGCTGCAGAAAAGGCGATGCGTTGTAATGCGACTTTTTCCACCTCCCTGATGGAGTACATTCTGAAACAATATCCTAAAGTCGACAGGAAGGGCAATATTTTCTATAAAGAAACTACGCTGCTCGCATATGCCAACGGCAAAAATGATCGAGCGGTCATCAGGGCGTTCTCAGACATCGAAAAAAGGTCGTCAATGGGAGTGAGGTCAACGAGAACAAGACGAAGTATTTGGTGGCCACCCATAGACAATCTGCACGACGCAGACGGTCTTGGAGGACAGGAAACCTTCAGCCTTGAGGCTGTAAAAACTTCATCTATTGGGGCTCAGATGTAAACAACGAAAACAGCATCAATCAGAAGATTAAACGAAGAATCACTCTTGCGAACCGTAGCTATTTTGGTCTCGGTAGAGTTCAGCCAGAGAAACAAAAATTAAACTCTACAAGACGCTGATAATGCCTGTCCTGATGCATGGCTCAGAAGCATGGGTCATGACAGAATCGGATAAGTTGGCGTTAGGCGTATTTAAGAGGAAGATACTTCGGAGAATCTTAAGAGTTAAGTTTAAAAGCAGAACGGTAATCAAATCGGAGGGGAGCGGCAGAGAGGACCTCCGCCGCTACGTTGGAAGGACCAGGTCCTAGATGACATCCGCAGTTTCGGTATCCCGAACTTGTATCGTCTGGCATTGGACTACAACCGCTGGGGCCAAACCATACGTGCTGCCAAGGCCGACAATCGGCTTTAGAGCAATTCATGTATGTAATATTCACCCATATGGATAGGGACGGGCATAGTCCTAAGAGATTACAGAGAGCAGATCACTGTATCACGAAAGAGTTACATAAACTAAATGTTTTAGAAGATGGTAATGATTCAAACGACGTCACATAGATTTTCCAAGACAAGCCCGCTTTGCTGGCATGAGTCTCTTAAAGACGTTCCAGAATTCGTGAAAAGTCACTGTATCAAAATAAAATTATATCAAATTGGTTATTTTTGGATTTTATAAAATAAATCTTTATTCCACTATTTTTCCAGGGCTTGCTGTACTACTTTCTTTCATTACACTTTTGCTTACACCATACTTGTGAAGTGTATAAGAATATAAGAATTTAGAGTAACAAGTTTAAAGATATTCTGTAGTTGGTTATATCTCGATGCTAACTATATCAAAGCATGTTAAGCTGTCTATAGCTGCAACAGCTAAATCCTTTGCGTGTTTGCCGCATTTCCACGTTTTTATTGGTTTCCTGTCTGTTGCATGCTGTGCGTGTGCAAAAGAAACAAAAAAAATTTTGGATTAAGGAAACAAAAATAAAAGTAGTAAAAGCGCTTACACACAGCAAGCAAGCAAAGTATGTGTATGTTCCATATGCTGACTTGACTGCCTTTAGCTGCTTTTACTTTCGCTTAACTGCACACAAGCTGCACTCGTAACTTTAAATTCAAGGATTCTAAATCACTTTGCAGCAAAAAAGGCTTTAAGCAAGTGAAAAACTGAAGTAGTCCAGTACTAGTTGTAGTTTTCTCTTTAATCGACCCAATTTTTAATTGCTTGTCCATGTGGTAGCAGCAATGCAGCTAGGGCAGTGCCACAAATAAATATTGTGGCATACTATAGTCCTATATACTACATACATACATAGTATAGGTAGCTATCTATCTAGTAAAATTTTTTATTTTTTTTTTTTTTATTTTAAGCGACTACACTACTAAATATTTTATGTACAAGTCTATTTTTTTTTTTGCAACTCCAACTCTGGGCCTATTTATGTGCGTTCTGAAAGTTTTTTATTTTTTTTTTTTTTTTTTTTTTTTCGTTTTTTCGAAAGTATATTAAGGTAATGCATTCCAAGCAAAAACCATAGTTGTAAGCAAACAGCATCCCATTCTTGTAGTAGCGTGTATCTCAGCCTCTCAGTCTATTTTGCTGCGCAATGTGAGATATAAATTTTGCTACTGTGCTACTTTATTCAAACAAAAAAAAACAAACAGTATTCATGGGTGCATGTGGGCGTGGCAGGCGTTAGCGGTTGTTGTGGCTTGGCGCGAAAAATCGTTGTAAATGTTTGTTGCAAAAATTTTCTCTTTGAAAAATCATGTGATCATGTGGTGCGTTTTTCTTCTTTTTTTTTTTTTTTTTTGTATATAAATGTAAATTAACATTTTTGGTAACTAATTTCTTTTAAGTTTATTTAAATTTTTTTTGTTGTTTTTATAAACTTTTTAAGATTTTTTTTAAAAAAAATTTTTTTTAAATGGTTTTACTTTTGTTGCAGCAAAATTTATATCATAAATGTTTCAGTTCTCTGATAAAGACTTTAAAAAAAGTTTTCCATTCTAATAGGTAAAATGAGCGTTTTTAAAACGAATGATAGAACGAATATGAAACAAGGAAAAACGTTAACTTCGGTGGAACCGAAGCTTATATACCTGTCACACCTATTTTTAAATTGTTAATGTGTTATCATCAGTGGCTTCAATAGAACTTCGAGATGGGATTGGACGGTGTCAATGGTCTGATGCAACTTACGTTGTGTGGGGCCTATGCCAAAAAATGGGCGTGGCGCCTTTGATTTGATATTGGATGATATTAAAAGTGTTTTTTTTTGAGTCTAAACATTACTAAAAAGTAACCATTTTATATAAAAATATTCGAAAATGGACGACAAGTTTTTATGGGGACTTCACCTAAAAATGGGCATGGCGCCTTGCTTTTGTTATTGGATGACATTAGATGTGTTTTAAGGCAATATGGAGTTGAATATATGCTAAATAAAAATATTTTTATACAAAAAAAAGAGTTCGGTAGAAGAGCTCAATACCCACCACACAAATTTGTATGATCATCGTGACGTTCATTATTTTCCGAAAAGAGGTTGGGTGGGTACATCTCAAGTTGGGGCTCATATTAGGAAGTATATATGTAAAATTTTACATAACATAACAAAACTTCTTGAAAAAAATAAAAAAGTAAAAGGTTGTATAGGGTCTGTAAGTTATAGCGACCCGATCCTTGTCATATCAGTAGTACATTTAAAGGATGACAGTAGGAGTGATTGGAGATAATATCTTCATAAACAAGAACTATTTTCTTACAAAAACACAAAAATGGACGGTATATTTGTATGGGGACTATACCTCTAAATGGGCGTGGCATCTTGGCATTGATATTAGATGCCATAGGAAGTGTTTTTAATCAATTCGTAGCAAATACATTCCTAAATAATAACTATTTTCATAAAAAAATCGAAAAAAAGTGGTAAGTTCGTCTGGGGGCTATACCTAAAAATGGGCGTGGCACCTTGGTTTTAACATACAAAGTAGTCGTTCCCGAGAAAACCTTAAGTTTCAAATTTCAGCTCAATATCTTAATATCTTCACCGAAAAAACGCGAAGAAATAAACAGACAGACGGACAGACAGACAGACGGACATGGCTAGATCGATTCGTCTCGTCGAGCTGATCAATAATATATATACTTTATGTGGTCTCCGATGCCTCCTTTAATGCGTTACAAACTTTCCGACAAACTGATAATACCCTTCACACTATGTGTGGCGGGTATAAAATGCTTTACTCCAAGTTTAGAAAATATCTTCGAACGTTTTTGTTGGTCAGAGACTAAACCTCGTAGTAAAGTTAGGGGCTAGTGACCATGGCAGATGCAGAGACTGACCCCAGCTAAAACACTGCATGTTGAACATTATAAACAATATTTGTATTGAAAACAACAACAACTGAGAGTAGTTCTTAGTGCTGATATATTAACACTAGACAGATGACTAGCCATGGATCGGTTTACAGTATTGCTAAAATGTTTTTAACTTTTTACCAAGTCGAGTTTACATAAGTCGACAATAAATAAACTTTTGTTATTGAAGCATCGGGCTTGACTTATTTGATAGATTTTTCATCACTAAATACGTATGTGGCATTATTATTTTTTCAAATTCGTCTCCGATAGTAAAGGTACTCAAAAAAAAAAAACAAGTAATCATGAATTGAATCGAGTCAAAACGTAATAAGAATGTTTTTGAAGTTGGAAATGGCTTAAATCAAATACCATATTTTTGATTCAAGTTTGATTTTTCATTTTTCTACTCAAAATTTTTTATTTTTGCCAGCTTTAAACCAAAACGAGCTTGATTTTAATCAACGAATGAACTTATTTTAAGAAAATAAGGATTGATTTGAGTACAAAAATGCGCCTTTTTCTGTTCATATATTTTCGATAGATTTATAAAGACATACCTAGAAAATTTTTATATAAAAATATTTTTTTTCGATTTTGACCCATTTGCCATCACAACACTTTGGACTTACACATCTGGCAAAATAATCCAATACAGGTGTATACAGTCTTAACAGCTACATTTTATAATTACACTTCACTCACTTTAATTCAATGAATCTTAACAAAATATTATTCACAGTAATTCATGATTCAAATTGTAAATTATTCGACATTTTCAAATATTTTTTGTGTATTCAACCAAATTCGCTGCAATCAATTCTCTTCTTTCAACAGAAAAAAATCGTCATTCATATTATTGCAACATTTTGTAAATTGTGAAGCTCTTGCATATAGGTTTCCTGGAATATAAAACTACAATCTTTCTTCCGTTGTTAGTTTCTCTGTGTCTGTCAGTCATCTGAAAAAGAAAAGATTCATAAATTAAGAGATACACAATAAATAAACAAAAGTGCACGTGTTTGTGGTTTCGGCATCGGATTCGGTTTCGGTTTCGCTTTGAATGCAATTCAAAATGGGAGGAATTGTCTACCAAATAAATAAAAGTGCCCATGTATACAATTGTAAAGCTTCAAAGTAGTTTTACTGGGTCGCCTTGCAGCTAATTATGCGCCGACTTTGTTGACGATGATGACTCCTCATCTCGAACCGCAACAACTTAGTCACAGTCGAAAAGCGGAAAAGCGTCGAAATGAAAGCCAAAAGAATGACATGTGAAAATATGCAAATATATAAAAAAATAAAAATAAAAAGGGGGCAGTCTGGGTAATATTGTTATATATGTATACATAATAAATATGTGTGTAGTATGTATATAGTAAGCAAGCGTGCTCACAAACAGCTGGGGTACTTCGCAGTCGTTGTCATTTAATATAATAGCAACTCTTGCGAGCGACATACGTTTTAATTATGATGTCGAAATTCGCATTAATTGCAACTGAAAATTCAAAAGCGTAGCGCGACAAACTATAAAAAGTTGATCTCTCTTTTTAGTTTGCAATTAAAGATCGACATCGCTTGCAGCCATTATGCAAAATACTTTATAGTAGACAGACAGACAGACGGACGTACGGACCGACAAAAATGTCACAAGTAATTTTTGGGCAATTCTTTTGTCGTCGTCGTCGTCATCATAGTCAGTCGTTGACATATTGCATAAACAAAAGTCTCTCTCTTGTCAGACGACTGTCATGCGATAATGTTTAATGTCCATTTGATGCTTGTAAATGCATTATGACAGTTATATGGGTTGTTTAATTTTATAGTATAATATTTAGATATACACTATTAAGAGTGTGTTTGGAAGTGGGGGAATGTTCAGAGTTAATTGGTTGCAAATGTTGCTTTGACTTTGAATAATATTAAATGTCATAAAAATTCGAAAGATCAATGAGTTGTTTTATGCGTAGTGGAAAAGTGTTGAAATGTTGCGATTTTATTTCATTTACCAGTGAAGCAATTTGGCAAATATATTTTTACAGGATCTTGGTATACAGAATATGCAAAAATTATAAAGAAATTGTTAGTATGTAGGAGAGATTGAGTTGATTTTATTATATCGCTTTGGCGAGCTATCTCCTCCTTGCCTTGATCTTGACATTATATAAAAATACATTTTCGTCGATTTACAAAAAAAAAAAAAAAATACAAGGAAAAACGTTAACTTCGGTGGAACCGAAGCATAAATACCCGCCACACGAATCTTTGAATAGCACAGGCCTACAAGTTTTTAACCCAGAGACAAGACCTATCATACCCGAAGGATTTTGATGCGCTGAATCCGAATCCGTGCTCAATTGCTCCTATACGTCTGGTTTTTGAGATATCCTAACCTAAAAGTGCAAAAAACGCGTTTTTGCGGTTTTTACGTGACGGAAGGAAAAAACTTATTATCAAAAAACGTTTTATGGCAATTGAAAGTACCACCCTCCCTCCCTTTAAACCTTTTTGGATTTTTCAAATATATTTTTTTCACCGAAATATCGCTATTTGAAAAGCAATTTTTTTGCACTTTTAGGTTAGGATATCTCGAAAACCAGACGTATAGGAGCAATTCAGGGCACGGATTCGGATTCAGCGCATCAAAATCCTTCGGGTGTGTTAGGTCCGGTCTCTGGGTCTAGACTTTTGTTAAATTTTGTCGGCCTGTGTAGTTTATGTGTGATCATCAGTGGCTTATATACATTTATAAATATATAGACGAAAAAAATGGATTTTTCATACAAAAGTTAAAAAAAATCGGTTAGTTTGTATGGGGGCTATACATAAAAATGGGCGTGGCATCTTGGTTTTAGAATTGGATGATAAAAGAAAAGTTTTAACCCAATTTGGACTAAATAAATTTATAAATAATACTAATTTTTATTTAAAAATTGAAAAGTGGGCGGTAAATTTGTGTGGGGGCTACACCTAAAAATGGGCGTGGTACTTTGTTTTTGATATCGGATGTCGTTAGAAGTGTTTTTTTCAATTTTGAGTGAATATATTCATAAATAATACCTATTTTCATACAAAAATTCGAAAACGTGCGGTAAATTTGTATGGGGGCTATACCTAGGAATGGGCGTGGCACCTTGGATTCGACTTTGGATGACATAAGAAGAGTTTTTACCCAATTTGGAGTGAATACATGCATAAATAATACCTATTTTAATACAAAACTTCGAAAATTTTTGGTAAGTTTGTATGGGGGCTACACCCAAAAATGGGCGTGGCAACTTGGTTTTAACATACAATGTAGTCGTTGCCGAGAAAAGCTTAAGTTCCAAATTTCGGCGTTATATCTATATATCTTCATCAAAAAAATTGCGAAGAAATAAACAGACAGACAGACAGACAGACGGACAAACAGACGGACAGACAGACAGACGGACATGGCTAAATCGATTCGTCTCATCGAGCTGATCAAGAATATATATACTTTATGGGGTCTACGACGTCTCCTTCAATGCGTTACAAACTTTCCGACAAACTGAATATACCCTTCACACTATGTGTGGCGGGTATAAAAAAAAAAACTTCGGTGGAACCGAAGCTGAAATACCCGTTACACAACATTTTAAATAGTTTTTATGTTCATTAGGTGCTTAGATTAAATTTCACGATAAATTTGGTCAAATTTGTATTTTATATAAGCCCGTACCTTACCACATCGATAGTGTTCACTTAGTTGGTCATTGGAATTGATTTGACAATATTTTAATTGGATTCATTCGGAAAAAATAAATCTTTTCATACAATAATTCAAAAATGGGCGGTAAGTTTGTATGGGGGCTTTGCCTAAAAATGGGCGTGGCACCTTAGATTTGACATTGGATGACATAAGAAGTGTTTTTACCTGATTTGGAGTAAATATATTCATATATAACACCTTTTTTTCATACAAAAACTCGAAAATGGGCGGTAAGTTTGTATGGGGGCTATGCCTTAAAATGGGCGTGGCACTTTGATTCTGACATACAAACTGCCTAGGAGCAAGAAAAGCTTAAGTTTAAAATTTCAAGTCATTATATATAGACATGGCTAGAACGATTCGTCTCATTGAGCTGATCAAGAATATATATACTTTATAGGGTCTAAGACGTCGCCTTCAATGCGTTACAAACATTCAGACAAAACATTCACACTATGTGTGGCGGGTATAAAAAAGGAGAAAGAACGCTATAGTCGAGTATACTCGAATGCAAGCTTCCTGTACCTAAGCTTAATCTACCTTTAGTTAAGTCTTATTTCAAAACCATACTTTATTGAATTGGATTTTCATATAAAAACTTTAAAAATGGGATAAGTTTGTATGGAGCTATATTTTTTTTTTTTTTTTTGGGTCCTACCTTATATTGGTTTATTTAATTGGGACTATCATTGGGTACCCTTCAATTGGGACTAGAGAAAACCAGTTTGTAAGTGACCACTTGAAAGCTTAGGAGAGTGGAAGTTATGGTGGTACTATCCAGTCTCTGAGATAATCGTTTCATATGGCAGATAGCATGACCCACGGATAGACGGATATAGATATAATTAAAAATATATATACTTTATTCATTTGCACAAGGGCTTATTACTTTTTAACCCCTTAGGTACAGGGTATAAAAAGTCGTAAAGTCTTTAGATTGTATTAGCATAAAACTGGTTAGTCTTCCTGGAAATCTATTTCCAGCACGGTTTTGTCTTCATCCGAATAGAAAATTAGAAAACTTTTTTCTTTTCTATTATGTTGTTTCCAACAAAGTTTATCTTGGGTATAGATTGTACCTCTTATATTCTTATTTTTAAGTTATAACATTAAATACTTTTAAGCAACTTATTTTATAGTCCGTAGTTTTTTTTTTTTTTGCCATACATAATCTAAATATTAGTTTATTCATTTCGGCAGCGCTGGAGAAGGTTTTAGCTCTCAAGGATTCAAGGCCCCTGAAAGCACCCAAAAGGTACACTTTAAATCAAGCCGGGAAAATATACTTTCCTGAGAAACAGAGACTGTTCAAATATGTTTAACAAATGAGGGTCTTCCCGACAATTTGAAGAAAATTATTGTATAGAAAAAAATAGTTTCCGAAGGCACGTATCAAAACCGGACAGGCACGGGAGCAGTTTTTTCGATATGGGAAAGTGCCCTTCTTTGATTAAAAAAAAACTACTTATAGTATATTACATCATGGATATGTTTAGCTTAAAATATACTTTTGCTGGATGAGTTTCTGCGGTCTTATAGCGTTACAATGTTATAAAATCTTACAACAAGAACCTTTCACAAAGTCAGTTGGTAGCGCACTAGTATTGAAGTAACGGTACTATGTGATTGTTGGAAATAATCGATTGTTGAGAACTGTAAAAATAAATCGATTGTTGCTGATTAATCATGATTATCAAAAAACTTTTTTTCATATAATTTTTTGATTTTGAAAAAGACGAAAAGTGAAGCCCTTTTTTTTTTTTTAGTTGTTTTTTTTTACTTCTCACCTGGGAAGAGCTTCCTTAGCACGCTTGCTAATCAATGCCGAGACTGTCCATTATCCTCTATTAACTATTTGATTATTGATTAAACAATCAGTTGATTAATCACTTATTGATTCTTCAACTAATTGATCAGTTAATCGTACAAAATAATCGATTGTTCATTGATTAGTCGATTAATCATACAGTCCTAACCGGTACTCATTTCTGAGACGACTGATTATTTTATATTTATATGGGAATCACTTAGAGTATTCAGCCAGTTAGGATGGTCTAATACTGTTTGATTTCATGAATCATGCGGATGTTTTCGAGAATCTGGTCTTTCAACGCTGCGATTTTGAGACAGCTGATTGTTTCTGTCCATTTTTAAGATATATATCGTTTTAATTAAGTATGTCTTCGTTGTAGTGTCCGTCCTCTGAAATTTTGTTTGCATGACAAATTTCTTGTAGAGTTTGAATCCACAAAGTTTTTCCGCACGAGAAAGCTGTCCAACTAAGGGAACTATGGATATAGTAAAATCATATTAAACTTTTCAATTGGAAAAAATTAAGTTATCTAATTGCTTACCACTTTTAAATGATGTCTCATTCTAATTAGACTCATTCGTTTATCATTTGGCATAATTTATGATTAGCAAAAAAATAAAACTAAAAATTAAAAAAGGAGAAAGGAAAAACAATGCAAAAAGCCAATTTAAAATGCAGCAAATGCAATTAACCTTAAAAACTTAACCCTTAACTTAATGCAAACTCAACGCTCAAATTGTTTGAAAGAAGACTTCGAGGCTTTGCAGGCAGGATGGCAGTTAGTGTGCATTACAAATGATGATCACGTCTTATTTGCAAAGTACTTAAAAACTCGAATTGAACGCGTTTTAGCGTTCAAGTTTCTTCTTAGATTTTATGTTAATTACTGATGCGATGCTTATGATAATGTTGCTGCTTTTGCTTCAAGTAAAAATCTTTAATATCTACCTACCAAAATATTTGCGTAATTCGATTTGAACAAGTTGAATGGGTAAATAAAAAGAGATTGAACTTTTCTGTTTTTTTTAAACTAATGAATGCAACTTTGATTGTTATTATTGCACTTTTGGTAAAGTAGTTCAAAGAGTTTTAATTTAAATTGCATTAAAAATAGTTAGATACTTTATAGGGTATTCGAACTGTCTATACTATTAACTTCTAAATACAAATTAGTCGAAATTCAAGCAACTCAGATGTGCGTGAAAAATTCCAAGAATTTTTAATTATTCAAATGTATTTCTCTTCTGCTTCTGTGGCAAAGATATTGTATCTTCTGCTGCCGTTCCTGTCGAAACTAATTAAAGATGCGTCCACCTACAAAGTATGTAAAAAGAAAAACTCAGCTGCCAAATGACTATGCCAGAGAGACGGTACATCACAGTAAATCAGACAAAGTTATTTAGTCATCAAGCAAACATCAATCATAAGCCACAAGAAGAAGTTGACAAGGCTTTGTCCTACGCGCATAGACTGGGCCTATTTTGAATTTCTTGGCTACAGTATAGCTCCTTTTTCTTTTATTAGGAAACACTTCACCGCAACCGCAAAAGCGTGAAAAATTAACAGCCATGACTGTAGACACTCGACAGACTCACTTAGTCATATGGAATACGAAACGAAAAATATATTTTTAAGCATGAAAATTTTTGCTATATTTGGCGCAAGTTGCTAATAATTAGCGCACCACGTATGAAGAATGAGTCTTCTTCATATAGCAATGAGTTGGTCTGGTTTTTCTACAAAAAAGAAAAAAATACTACAAATGCTTTCTGCACTAATTGATAACTGCTGCTCATGTCTATCTCAGACAAAATTTTACACAAAATGAATAAAGAAAGAATATAGCGAAAAAAAAAATAAATAGAATTAAAATCCATAAAATGCATCTTAATGGACAATTTAAGAATCACTCATTGTGAATTATGCGGCGCATTTAGTAATGGAATGGCATGGCATGAAGTGCAGCCAGCAGCAAGAAAAAATAAAAAAAAAAAAACATAAGAACAGAAAAGAAGATGTATATGGTACAATATATGTCTGGAAAAATAGCTGAAAATGTTTATAAATATTGCCACACTTTTTGAAACACGTTGTAGAATTTTTTCCATTTTTTTTTTTTTTTTTGACGTATAGAAAAATGTGCAGACAAAGTACTTCTGGTTGTTCTTGTTGTTATTGTTGTGCATGAGATTGCAAATTAAAGAATCAAAAAAAAAAAAAAAAAAAAAAAAGAATACATATTCAGTAAAACAATCAATCGAACAGATGACTTCAATCTGAAAATGGTGTGGGTAGTTTGATATTGTTTTGAAATTTTATAAGTTTAATTTATAAAAAACAAGCAAGAACGTTAACTTCGGAAGCACCGAAGCTCAAATACCCACCACACGAAACTTTATTCATTTTCTTGAAAAAATAAAAAAAAATTTAAGGTGAGTTTGTATGGGACTATATTTTTATAGTGGCCCGATCCTTGTCGTATCGATAGAATATTCATAGGATAACAGTAGAAGTGACTTTACACAGATTGGAGTGAATATATCCATAAATAAATAAATATTTTCATACAAAATCTAAAAAATGGGCGCTTGGTTTGTATGGGGGCCATATCAAAAAATGGCCGTGGCACCTTTCTTTTGAAATTGGATGTCATTAGAAGTGCTTTTACCCATAATTGAAGTAAATACATTTACAAATAATAACAATTTTCACACAAAAAAATCGAAAAAAATGCTAAGTTTGTATGGGGCTATATCTAAAAGTGGGCATGGCACCTTGGTTC
Organism: Leucophenga varia; assembly: GCA_018903435.1. Taxonomy (NCBI): domain Eukaryota; kingdom Metazoa; phylum Arthropoda; class Insecta; order Diptera; family Drosophilidae; genus Leucophenga; species Leucophenga varia. The sequence continues at coordinate 95,579 of JAEIFJ010000651.1, forward strand.
TGCCATACAAACTGCCTAGGAACACAAAAAACTTAAGTTTAAAATTTCAGGTCAATATCTTTAAAACTTTCCGAGAAAAACGCATTGCAACGGACGGACCCCCTAAACATAAGCGCACCCCCTACTCTAAGGGTGCATGCGAATAATTTGGGATAGGGCTCATTTCAAAGAGCAAAGTTGAACTTTCAATTACAGACAATAACTGAGATCGTAGCACGTCAGGATTCTACTCTACCATTTTTAAAAATGGCCAAAAACGCCCTTTTACACGAAAATCTGACGTGATGGATGATTATACCCGCCACATAGTGTGAGGCGAGTCGATGTAGCCATGTCCGTCTGTCTGTCCGTCTGTCTGTTTATTTCAACGCGATTAACTCGGAGACTACTGGAGATACTTAGCTGAAATTTGAAACTTAAGCTTTCTCGGCAACGACCAGGTCAAGTTTGAATATGAAAGTGCCACGCCCATTTTTAGGTGTAGCCGCCATACAAACTTAACGTTTTTTTCGATTTTTTTGTATGAAAATATTTTTTATTTTGTGCATATATTCACTCAAATTGCGTAAAAACACTTCTAATGTCATCCAATGTCAATTCAAATTTAGCACGCCCATTTTTATGTTTATCCCCCACACAAACTTATTTTTGTTATGAAATGGTTATAATTTAGGGAATGTATTCCCTTTAAATTGCCTAAAAACACATCTAATATCATCCAATATCAAAAGCAAAGTGCCACTCCCATTTTAGCTAAAGTCCCCATGCAATATTACCGCCCATTTTCGAATTTTTGTATGAAAATTGTTATTTTTTGTAATGTAATGACTCCAAATTGGGTAAAAACACTTATAATATCATCCAATATCAATTCCAAAGTGCCACGCCCAGTGTTTAGCGGCCCACATAACGTGAGTTGCATTAGACCATTGACCCCATCCCATCCCATCTTGAAGTTCTATTTAAATTTAAACATACGTGTGACGGGTATATAAGCCTTCGGTTCCACCGAAGGTAACGTTTTATATTTTTTAATATTTTTTTAAACCTTGTTATACTGCATAACATATTAAGAACATATATGTAGCTTATGGGCCTTGCTTGGCCCAACAGAGTCAATCCGATGTTGAAAGTGGTGGAACATTTTAGGTTTAATACATTGCATGAATCCAAAACCGATATAAATGCTGCTTCGCTTACAGACTTTTAAAAGTTCTTGGGTAACCCATGCTCGTCTCCTCAGACCTTTCTTTGGTTGCAACTCTATAGCAGTGTGAAACTAATTTATTTTTTACAATTCCCTTGATTAAAATTTTTGGGAAAGAGTTAATTTAAACGCTCTTTAAAATATTTCTCTCTCTTGTTTTTAATTTCTATCAAACACCCCACGCTCTAACTACAACTGTACACGTGTACATGTATAGACAGTGACCACTTCAGACGCCAGCAACCGAACAACGGTCGAATAGTAAAAATGCATGCAGTGTGTTCCGCTGAATGAAGACAAATGGTACATAGCTACTTGTTGGGCACATTGGGCGGCATAGCTAGCGGAGTGGAGCATTGAAAAATCAGCAACAGCAGCAGCAGCATCAAACACGTCAAGTGGACGACACACTTGAGGCTTAAACCGGCAAGTAGCCAAGCAGGCAGGCAGCACTTCACTTGATGCTCCACTGGAAGCATGCCAGACTTACATATATCGACGACGCATTCATGCAATAAGTAATATAACAATCAGCAACAGCAAGCAGCAACAGCAACATCATCGCTGACGCATCAGCAGCAGCTACTGCAAAAATCACTGACAATAAGTAGAAGTCTGTCCATTTGGATTTGAAAATACAAAAAAAAAAAAAAAATACTTTGTTGAGTGCTGAGTTAAGTTTGGTGCGGCTGCTGTACATTCTAATGACTTTAATGAAATTTTAATTCTTTTTGAAGTGAATTTATTGTTTTAATATTGTTGTTGTTGTTGCTGTTGTGCTTCGCTTCGCTTAGTGTGTGGCATTCACATTGCGAAAACCGGCAACAGGCAATAGTAACCAGGCGAATGATGCTCTCAAAAAAAAAAAAAACTTACTGCAAATCAAGCTGCTTACAAAAAGATTGCTGCAAACACTTCATGTTGCAAGAAGTTGTTGTTGCCTGTTGCTGTTTTTCTTTATTTTTTCTTTTTTGTTGCAGATTAATCATGTGCATGATTTGCTTGCAGGCAAAGAAAAACAAATCCCAAACAGTAAAAACATTGAAGACGTTCAAGCGCGTATCGCATCTACCTTTGCATCCAATGCTACTCTTTTATAGCTGATTAATGTCTTACATGCGACATTTTAATACCGATTTTTTATGCATTTACAAATTTGTTGCTTACGCTTTGCTGCGCTTTGCTATGACAACATTTCCTGCATTACCTGCAACAGCAACAGCAGCAACAAAATATATAGAAGATGACTGAAAGGTGTTAATGCCAACAAACTTGCTTGCGGATTTGTTTTTGCTAATTTTGTTGCATTCATCAAGCACCAAAGGCGACAGTGAAAATGACAAGCGTAAGAAAATTGCTGAAAAAAAAAAAAAGCATAAACATTGTTTATGAAAGGTCAGTGAGGATCAAAGCGATTTGAGTGAAATAAGCTGAAAATTATATTTCAAAAAAAAAATGTTGCCAATTTAAAAGATTTGTAAAAATAATCATTGGAATTTGGTAAGCAAATTGAAAACTTAAAGCCGAAACTTTAATATTTATAGCTGAGTTCCGTGAGATTTTTATTGATTTATTTGAGTTCTAATCGCAAAAATAGACAATCACGTCATCAGTTATCCCAGTAATGGTTCAGTAAGTTACCATATGATCTCTAAATAAATTAATCTGTCATTGGTAGAAAACAAGGAGTTTTTCCCACCATGCCTGCGACTGAGACAGAGAGGGTTCTATCGAAATAATCATAAATAGCTACTACCAACCGAGTGGCGCTTACTATTAAGACTCGAACTTTGATATCTTCTATCGTTAAAATAGTAAAC